>JAJONR010001167.1:0-12787 GCA_029582245.1 Solanum etuberosum | reverse complement strand
AGAGATTCATGTTCGATGTAAAGAGGTATTTCTGGGATGAACCATATCTATTCAGAGAATGTAGAGATTATATCATTCGAAGATATGTACCAGAAGAGTAAGTCACTGCAATTCTCAATGCCTGCCACGCTTCGCCTGTCGGTGGACATCATAGTGGGGTGCGAACAACCGCTAAAGTGAATACAAGGATATAATTACTTCAGTAAATTCGATTGTAAATCAGGATTTTACTACTTAAAACTAGAAGATGAATCAAAGAAACTAACAGGCTTTACAGTACCTCAAGGATACTATGAATTTTAATTCCATTTTTATCTATTTGAATTCCTAAAAATTCTATCTGATTTTTCATTATTTCTGCCTTTGTTATGCTTAGGCTAATTCCTGAAGTTTCTATAATGTTTATGAATTTGTTTAGTAGGTTTATATGTTCATCTTGCGTCCTTGAGTATAATAGTATATCGTCTATATATACTACGCATTTTTCTAGTTGGTTAAAGTAGTTATCCATAAAATGTTGATAGCTACCTGGTGCATTTTTATATCCAAATGGAAGCACATTCCATTCATAGTATCCTTGAGGTACTATAAAGGCTGTTAGTTTCTTCGTGAAGTGGGTTATTTTGGTTTATTTTGTTACTAAAGTTAATTAACTGATTATTTTGCTTAGTTCTTTCTTTTATAGCTCTGATACCATTTTGATGGAACTGATAAAAAATGTATAAAGAAAATTAAAATTATGTGCCAAAAGTTACCTAAACTATACTTCCCAGATGAAAATAGAACATTCATATACATCATAGAAACTGATTCAAGCGATCATAGTGGTGGAGTGCTTAAATACAGGTATGAAAAAGAAACTATCGAACCCCATTGTAGATATTATTCAGGATCATACACTGAACCACAGGTAAGATGGGAAATTAACAGAAAAGAACTATTTGCTTTATATAAATGTTTATTATCATTTGAACCATATATTGTCTACAATAAGTTTATAGTCAGAACGGACAACACACAAGTTAAGTGGTGGCTAACCAGAAAAATACAAGATTCAGTTACTACAAAGGAAATAAGAAGACTTGTATTAAATATCTTAAACTTCACGTTTACAATTGAGATTGTAAAAACTAACAAGAATGTGATTGCAGACTATCTCTCAAGGAGAAGATACCCAGGCTAAACAAGAAATCCAGATATCTAACAATGATCTATACAAAATCCTAGCTTCCCTATCTACTAAGATGGAAAGTTTTGGAAATAGATTGACAAAGCTAGAAGACAAGGAACTAAGCCAGCAGCATGGCTCTAAAGACGCGGAACTACAAAATCAACTAAGTCAGCAGCATGACTATAAAAATGTGGATCTAGAAGGACAAGGAAAAGTCCCAAACACCATTAATGAAATTAATGTAGTTTGCTCATCTACAGCTGCAATAAAGTAGATGTTGTGTCGGCTGGGCCAGTAGCTTTTTTCTTTGTCGGTCATGCTTGTCCGCCATTCGTTTTCTTCTTTTGTCATTTTTTTGTTTGTAGTCTTTTGTTTAGGTGTTTACTGAATTATTCCATTTTGAATTCTGGAATAATATTTTCCTCGCCATTGCACTTTGTACATTGATGGTTTGGGTACTTTGGTCCTATAATTCTGCAGTATTGTGTTAATAGATCTTGTGAGATAAATTTGTTTTTGATAGCTCTGGTTATCGGTGGTTGTTCTGGTTTTAGTAGGCTAATTATCGAGAAGTAAGCAAGTAGAGATTTGACCTTCAGAGTGTGATAAGTTGAATGCTAATTTCGCATAATGGGTGATTACTAGTTACTCAAAGATGTTGAATCTCAGTGGGTAAGCTAGGTTTTGAGTGCAATAGCAATTTCTAAATCAATTATTGTGTTTCATGTGAGTTCTTTCGAACCTCAACGAGCATAACACAACCAACCAACCTAATTCCTTAATCAATCCACTCTTTCAAGCTAGATTTGTAAAGATGAAATCAAACCAACTTTCTTAAACTAGATTCTTAAAGACGCAATCAATACAATTATCAATCAATAATTCTACTCTATTACCTCTTTCTCAAGCAAGCTTAGAGATATGTCATTTAAGTTTCAGACCTTGTATGTGATGTATGGGTTACGTCCCAATCACTTTTCTTATTATGTATTAGATGACTTATTGAGAAAAATGTTAAACTTCTGCTTTACTTCAAAAACTCTTTTATATGAAATATTATATTTTGAACTCTTAAAATTCTATTATCTTGTATGATGTATGTTAAGTTGCTTGTGTAGGTCCTCTCGGGGTTTTATTCGTCATGCCACATCTAGGGTGGACTTTGGGTCAAGACAAACTTTGTATCAGAGCATAAGGTTTAGAAAGTTCCTAGGAAGTCTCATAAGCCACGTTGAGTAGAGTCTTGTTCATGTATGAAGCGCGCCACATTTATGAATGAGAGGCTATAAAATGTTTAGAAAACTCTACTTCTTTCATCACTCTAAAGTCGTACGATCGAGTTTAACTCTATAATGTCTCTCTCCTAATTCCTATCTGATGCTTTTCTGGATATGGCAACTAGAGAGGCATATGTTAGGAAGAATGCAGGAGAGAATGTGAACCAAGAAGCTCCTCAAGAAGCTCCTAAAGTTCTTGTCGACCCTTTGGCTGAGCAAGTGACTAACGCGGAGTTTAGGGCTGCTTTTCAAGTGTTGGCTCAATCCATGACAGCTCAAGATGAAAGGGAGGTTGTGGTTCGCGTGAACCTTAATGTGGGCATGACAGCATCTAGAGTGAGGGATTTTACTAGCATGAATCCTCCGGAGTTTCATGGTTTAACGGTGAGGAAGATCTTTAAGAGTTCATTGATGAAGCGTACAAGGTGTTGATGATCATGGGAGTGACACCGATGGAAAAGGCAGAACTGGCCACTTATCAACTTAAGGGTGTTTCTCAAGTATGGTTCAACCAATGGAAGGATGAGAAGGTGGTTGATGTGGGTCATCTTGATGGAGAAAAGTTTATGGTTGCTTTACTTGATAGGTTCTTTCCCTTTGAGATGAGGGAGGCAAAGGTACTTGAATTCATCAACCTTCGTAAAGGAAACATGAGTGTGAAGGAAAATGTTTTGAAGTTCACACAATTGTCTCGATATTCTCCTACTATGGTTGCCACTCATTGGACAAGGATGAGTAAGATTGTTTCGGGCGTGTCTGAAATGGTTTTTAAAGAATGTCGTACCTCCATGCTTATCAATGATAAGTAGATATCTCGTCCTATGTTTCATGCTCAACAAGTTGAAGATGAGAAACATAAGGAAAGGTCTAGGGAGCCAAAGAGGGCCAAGACTTGGGATGGTGACTTCTAACATTCAAGGTCCGAGAGACATGGTCGTTCTATATTCTGACAAAGGTTTTCTGGTCATGGTTCCTCTAATGCTCCTCCTAAGTTAAACAAAGATAGGGTGTCTAACCCTAAACCTCAAGGAGCAAAATGGTGGTGTATTTTCATCGACTACTTGTGGTAAATGTAGAAGGAAGCATGACGGTAAATGATTAGCCAGTACGGATGGTTGTTTTTGTTGTGGTAACACTGGTCAAAAGATAAGGGATTGTCCATCACTTATCTCTAAGGGAAGAAAAGGTATGAAAGCTCCACCTAGTGGTTCGAGTTCATGTGCTCCAAAGAAAAACCATATCTATGCACTTCAAACTCGTCATGAGCTAGAGGGTTCTCCCGATGTGATTGCTGGTATGTTAAACTCTTTCACCTTGATGTTTATGCTTTGTTTGATCCCGATTCTACCTTGTCGTTTGTGTCGCCATATGTGGCCATGAGATTTGATATTGTTTTAGATGTTTTGTTAGATCCTTTTTTATCTCTACTCCTATTGGTGAATCTATTATGGCTAAGAGAGTCTGTAACAAGTGTCCCGTTTCCTTATCCCATAGAGTCACTCATGTTGATCTTATAGATCTTGATATGTTAGATTTTGATGTAATTCTTGAAATGGATTGTCTATATTCATGTTTTGTTTCTATTGATTGTAGAACACGAGTAGTCAAGTTTTAGTTTCGAAATAAACCCATCCTAAAGTGGAAAGAGGAAAATTCTATGAATAACAGTTAGCTTGTCTCTTGTCTTAAATATAGAAAGATGATTTCTTAAGGTCGCATATACCATCTTGTTTGGGTTAGCGATGGATTCTGAGACTCCTACTCTTGAATCGGTCCCCGTTGTTAATGAGTTTCCAGAAGTTTTCCTCGATGATTTTCCGGGTGTTCCTCTCAAAAGGAAAATCAACTTCGGTATTAACCTTCTCCCAGATACGCAACCTATCTTTATTCCTCCTTATCATATTGCTCCCGTAGAACTCAAGGAGTTAAACGAGAAATTGAAAGATTGGTTGGATAAGGGTTTCATTCGACCGAGTATCTCTCCATGGGGTGCTCCAATTTTATTTGTTCGAAAGAACGATTGTTCACTTTGTATGTGTATTGACTACCGGCAATTGAACAAGGTTACTACGAATAACAAATATCCTCTTTCAAGGATAGATGATTTTTTTATCAACAACAAGGAGCAAGTAACTTCTCTTAGATCGACCTCCGGTCGGGTCTCCACCTGTTGAGGGTGAAGGAAGATGACATTCCGAAAATGGCATCTCAAACTCGGTATTGTCATTATGAGTTTTTGTTAATGATCTTTAGCTTGACTAATGCTCCAGTCATATTTATTGATTTGATGAATACGGTTTTTAGACAATATATCAAAATATTTGTGATTGTGTTTATTGATGACATCTTGATTTAATCAAGGAGTGAGAACGAGCATACCGATCATTTGAGGATTGTGTTGCAATTTCTCAAGGACCAACAACTCTGTGCAAAGTTTAGGAACTGTGAATTTTTGTTGAGATCTGTGGCTTTTCTAGGTCACACTATTTTCGGTAAGGGTATTGAGGTAGATCCTAAGAAGAAGAATGTGGTTAATAGTTGGCCTAGACCTCTATCACCTTCGGATATTCAAAGTTTCTTAGGTTTGGCCGTTTAGTATAGAAGGTTCATGGAAGGGTTTTCTTCCATTGCCTCTTAATTGACGACATTGACCCAAAAGAAGGTTAAGTTCATATGGTCTGAAGCGTGTGAAAAGAGTTTCCAAGAATTGAAAGATACTTACTTCCACTCCGGTATTAATTCTACAGGAAGGAACCAATGGATTTGTGGTTTATTGTGATGCTTCAAGAATTGGGTTGGGATGTGTCCTTATGCAAAATGGGGAATTTATTATCTATGCTTCAAGGAAACTTAAGATTAATTAAAATAACTATCCTACCCATGATTTAGAATTGGTGGCGTTGTTTTTGCCTCAAAATTATGGAGGCATGACTTGTCTGGTGTTCATGTTGATGTGTTTACCAACCACAAAAGTTTGTAATATGTGTTTAAATAGAAAGATCTAAATCTTCTCCAAAGGAGGTGGCTTGAGTTACTAAAGGATTATGACATGAGCATTCTCTATCACCCTAGTAAGGCGAATATGGTGGCTGATACTCTTAGTCGGTTATCAATGGGTAGTGTTGCTCATATTGGGGATGTTAAAAAGGAACTAGTTAGAGATTTTCATATATTGGCCCGATTGGGTGTTCGGTTAGTTGACTCTACCAACGGCGGTGTTATGGTACATAATGGTTCAGAATCATCTCTTGTGTTAGATCTGAAAGCCAAGATAGGTCTTGATCCGAATTTGGTTGAATTGAAGGAAGTGGTGCTTAAGAATTCTGTAGAGGCTTTCTCCCAAGGGGGAGATGGTGTGCTTCATTATCAAGGTCTTTTGCATGTTCCCAATGTAGATGACATTAGAGAACAAATCTTATCAGAAGCCCATAATTCTTGATATTCCATTCATACGGGAGCCACCAAGATGTACCGTGACTTGCGGGAGATCTATTGATGAATGTGATGAAAAATGATTTTGAGGAATTTGTCGCTACATATCCTAATTATCAACAAGTTAAAGTTAAGCATCAAAAGCCAGGAGGTTTATCCAAATACATAAGTATTCCTACTTCGAAGTGGGAAGATTTGAATATTGACTTTATTGTTGGTTTACCTCGCACCCAGCGGAAACATGATTCGATTTGGGTTATTGTGGATTGAATGACGACATAGACTCATTTCATTCCCATCAAGGTTTCTTATTTGGTGGAGGACTATGCTAAGTTGTATTTGAGGGAAATTGTTAGGTTGCATGGAGTGCCCTTATCCATTATCCTAGATCGTGGTAACCAATTCACTTATATGTTCTTGAAATCTTTCCAAAAGGGTCTTTGTACTCGTGTTAAGCTTAGTACGGCATTTCATCGATAAACATCTGGGCAAGCGGAGCATACTATCCAAAATTTAGAATATATTTTGAGAGCTTCTGTAATTGACTTCAAGGGTAATTGGGATGACTACTTGCCTTTGATTGAGTTTGCGTATATCAATAGCTATAACTCAAGCATTGATAAGGCTCCATTTGAGGCCCTCTATGGTAGGAGGTGTAGATCTCCTATAGGTAGTCTTGAAGTGGGTGAAGTTGCTTTGATAAGTCCCAAGTTTGCACATAAGGCTATGGAGAAAATTTGGATTATTAGAGAGAGGTTAAAAATGGCTCAAAGTCGACAAAAGTCCTATGCTGATGTTAGAAGGAGACCTCTTGAGTTTGATGTTCATTATTGGGTCTACTTGAAGATTTCACCCATCAAGGGTGTGATAAGGGTTTGGGAGGAAAGGGAAACTTAGTCCCTGTTATGTGGGCTCATATCAAATTTTAAGGCATTTTGGTACAGTTGCTTATGAACTTAATTTGCCTAATGATTTGGAATCGCTGCATCTAGTTTTTCATGTATCTCTATTAAATAAATGTGTTGGAGATCCGACATCTATAGTTCCCTTTGAAGGTTTGGGAGCTAAGGAGAATCTTTCTTACGAAGAAGTTCCAGTTGAGATTTTAAACTGACAAGTTAATAAGTTGAGAAGCAAGTTGCTTCTGTCAAGGTTCTTTGAAGGAATCATTTAGTTTAGGGTGATAATTGGGAGGCCGAGGCCGATATGATGTCATGTTATCCTCATATTTTCACTATGTCCCTACTCTACCTTGAGGTATTCAGTCCTTCATGGTTTATTCTTTTTGTTTCAGGTGTCTTTGAAATTCCCATGATTCCTCATTTATGCATGTTCATGAAAAACTTGATTTTTTAGAAACTGAGTTGACTTGATAGATTTCTTAATGTGTATGTGCATTTGAGTATGAGTTGCATATATACCTTATGAAATGATGTTTTTAACATACTTTATATTGGAGTTGATGTTTCCTCCTCGGATATGTGCATTTATGTGATTGCATTCATGTTGGTTGTTAGGTTTAAGTTCCTACCCTCCATATGATGTCTTGAATCCATTCGAGGATTAATGTTCCCAAGGGGGAGATATTGTAACACCTCGAATTCAAAAAAAAAGAAAAATTATAGGTTTCTAGAAACGAGTCCCATTGCCGACAGAACCACCTTCGGTCCGTGGGTTGACTACGTGCCGTAGGTGGCAAGTCCACTAACTCCAAAGATGTCATGTCACAGTATCTTTTTACAGGTAGCCAAGACAGTCCGTCATTCAATGTAGAAGTCGTAGGTAGGTATCCTAGGTGAGTCCCAAACTTAGTAAGAGTTTCAAAGTTTAAAGTTGGACTTACGGTAGCCATGTATGGACTGTAGGTTGACCAACTGACCGTACATGCGTCCGATCGTTCGAGGTTCAGATTCAAATCTCTGAACCCCACCTACATTCGACCAGGACGGTCCATAGTAGGACCTACGGAACATTGGTCTGATCCATCGAGAGGGCCTGGTAGTTATTTTTAAGGGATTTTTTGTCTTTTCCCTAATCGTTTTAACTCTATACTACATCATTTTGCCTTCAACCAAAGCCCTATATAATGATTTTTAAACTCCAAATTACCCAATTAAATTCATTCTCCTTAAAAATCCCAAAAGTTTATCAAGTTCATTGTCTCAAATATTTCTCTATCAAAGGAAGAAGAAGAAGTCTAGGGTTTCAAGATCAAGCCTCCAAATCCTCCATTACTTGCATGATTTTGGCATGAAGGTATGATAGTGAAGTCCTTTCCTCCATAGGGTTCCTAAATTCTCCACATTTACAAAGTAGAATCTCAAATTAAAGTTAGGATTTTACCCAATCTCCTGGGTTCTTTTTCAATTATGATCTAATTGATTGTTTTATGTCTTTTATGCATGAATTGAGATAATTGTATCTTTTTAAGAAGTTACATAAACCCATGCATGATATATGATTTCTAGACTATAATCATATGAGGAAGCTTTTGAACTATGAAACACGAATTTATGAAGACATGCAAATTCTTTATGAAAATGATGAAAATAATTTAAGGATGCTTTGAGAGTGAAGTATCAATGTTGTTGTTTCTATTGTGAAAGTGTTTTCTTACATAAAGAATTCATAAGGTTGAAAGGTTTTCTCACCTACGATGAATACAAATTAAGGAGTTATTCTATGATAGGATAAGCCAAGATTAATAACAATTCTGAGGGATTTATGCTTTTCGCATCGAGAGGATATTGATATGGAAGCTCTGCTGTAGTAGACGTCGGGTTTCTAGTAGGAATCTCCTTATCCTATAAACTATGTGCAACTATAGGACGATTGTCTTAGATAGACATTAGCTAGTTGATACACGTAAGCTAGAAGTTTATGGTTCTTACCTTGGCAAATTTGGACACCCCGTTTCTGTGTGGGGTAGACACCGGATTCCATGTTATACCTCACATGGTCTATATGTTGGTTAAAGGTAAATCTCCCATAATAACAAACTAAGGTTACTTATATAAGTATCTCCCAAGTGTTTTCAAGATGTTTAGCTTGCATTGACCATGAATATGATTTATGTTTTCTAACTTTTTTTATCTTATGATATAGCTTCTTCATTGATAACGCTCAACTACACTTAATCCAATACTTAATGTAGGCGATCTCAATCTAGTATAAACCCAATGAAGAGTTGGGGTAGATCCCACATGGAGTGATACGGTAGAGAATTCAATTACGAAGTGAAAGGCATGTTCTAATCGGTTCTGGGATTAGAAATTATCGAAACCATTAATGTAAATCAAAGGGGTTCACAGCAAGTGTCAAATGGGGGGATAAGGTTTGTCAATTAACAACTACGAAAATAGGGGACTAATCAAGTAGAAAGGGATACTTGGGGATGTGATCGATTAATTTCAAATATCGTTGTACGGGTGATTACTAATTACCAAAAGTCGTTGAATCTTAGTGGGTAGGCTACGCTCTAGATGTAATAGTCATCCCTCGATCAACCATCACGAATCAAGTGAGTTCTCTCGAACCTCAACAAGCATCAAACTATAAACAGCCCAAAACCTCAATTTATCTACTCTCTCGAGCTAGATAGGTGGGATCGAATTAAGACTCACTCTCTCGAGCTGAATCCACAACAACCCAATCACTAGAATTACCAATTGATAACCTTAATTCTAAAACATCTTTCTCAAGCAAGCATAAAATATTAGACTAGAACTGCATTTGCAACTACAATTCTTGAGTTAAAACTCAATTATCAATCGAACCCACTTCAAAAAAGCAATTAAATCAGTAATTACTAACACCCATAAGCTAATTGAGACAATTAACCACATAATCACCCCCTCAAGAATGGGGTTTTAGCCACACATTATAAAAAGTAGGAAAATATTACCAACTATGTTCTCCATAAGCTGGGTAGCAAAATCCAAGTCTTTACAATGCTCCAAAATAGCTTAGAATCAAAACCCAACTGGAAATTCTACTTAAAAACTCTAAGAAAACTATTTTTAATCAAAAAGCTCAACGTAAAAACTCTCAAAAACTCAGAACAGTTGCTTAAAACATCAGAACTCTGCAATATTTTAAAATTTGGCATTTATACTCCTTCAGGTTTTCAACTTTTGGACCGATCGGTGGAGTTAATCGAGCCTCGCCGATCAGGTCGGCGATGCGCCAAGTGGCCTTCTCTATCGCCGTCTTGTCTTTCCTCCTTACCATTCAAACTCTGTAATTTTAGGCGATCAAAATCATTATCGCCGATCCATTCGGAGGTTCACCGATTGTCCATGTCCATCACCAAGTTGGATTTTCCCCAAGGCTGGGATGCTGTAACATTTGGCGAGCTGAAGTGCCACTCGGTGATTTGCCGAGTGGCCTTGGCGATTGTCAGCTTTTATTAAATTCACTTTTTCATCTTTTCCGCTCCTTTTTGCCCAGTAATGTCCATGCCTTGCTCTTTTGCCTTCATAGCTGCAAATTAGCATTTAAACCTCATTTTAGAGCGCAAAATAGGCATCAATGACACTAATACTATGAAAAAGAAGCCCTAAATGAGTCGAAATCTCAGACTCATCAACACCCCAACTTAAACTTTTGCTTGTCCTCAAGTAAGACACAAGATCAATCAGTTCAACAAGGATTTCTACAAACAGTGCTACGCAAGACTCAACATGAATGCACACGAGCGGTTAAAACTACTCATGCAATGTTCAATTGTGCACTCTAAGATTCAAACTGTGACTAACCATCATCAAATAGAACTCAAACTTACATTGCTTGCTTCAAATGCAAGTTCAAGCTCAACAAAAGCATTCAAATGCCCTCACACCAAGAATGATTCAATGCTCACACAAAACTCAACAAATTTCCATAATTTTAGAATCAAGAACTCTCACACTCCCAAAGATAAACACATGTATGACTCTACCCATAGGCTTGCCCTTATTTTCCAATCAAAATTATTTTCAGCTCACTCATGATCGCAAAAGTTTTTAAAGGCTTGTAACGGGGCTGGCGGTAAAGGTATGATCATTTTGGTTTAGTGACTTCTACCTTCATGAAGTATGGCCGGCATTTCACTTTTTCTCCTTCTCTTTCGCACTATATGATTTTCACACTCCACCCTATGTTCATTTAAGCATGACTCATTGGATACCCCATTTCTTTTGTCCATTTCACAAGCTTTATTTCAACAACTCTTTTCTTTTACAATCTTTTTCTACTTTCACATTTCTCTTTTCTCTCTTTTTTTTTTACATGGAGGGGTTTCATATTTTTTTCAACATGATCCTTCAAGGGAGAATTTCTCAAACTTCTTGATTTTCCTCCTTTTTCACCACACCCCCAACTCAGACTTTTGGCCTAAGTTGGTTATTCAAATGAACCAATACTTCATGAAGGTTATAGGTGATGGGACAAAGAGGTCAAAGTTTTTCATGGTTCATCCATAGAAAAGGATAGGCTCAAATGGTACGAAGCTAGATTCACACTCCCACAAGGTGGTCATAAAGAGGTATAAAATCAATTTTGGTTCACTCTTCACAAATTGTGTCTAAGATCATCTCAATCGCTTTCTTACGTTAATCAATTGTACTAATGGGGCAAGTTATAGGTATTACCAAGCACATATTTCAAGAAAATCTCACCACACATGGCATTTAACACAATCATCAAACAAGACTCTACAATTTTCAGCTAGCGTGAAACGATCACCACAAGAGGTCAACTCAACAACCGGCTAGTCACAATGAGATGCTAAGAATTCACATATGACTTATGCAAATCAATTTGTCTCATTGGAGCCGTGCATACAAATCATTCAATCGAGACCACTGTTCAAATCATCGGTATTGATCACAACCGACACTCGAAATTGCAAGAGAACAGCCACATTCACACACATCAAGAGGTGGAAATTTTTTTAAATCGGTTCAATACCAACATTTTGCATTCAAAAAACAGGACCAACACAATGGATCAAAACCTATATATATCAACACATCCATCAGTCGCACAAACACAAAAATATTAACAATATCCATAAAACATCCCCAGAAGACGTAGGTAAATAAATACCTCACCCCACCAACCTAGACTAGCAATTGTCCTCAAATGCAAAGTAAACAGTAAACAAGTCAAAATATTAAACAGAAAGGGAGTCAAAAATCCTCCTGCCAGGCTATGCCTGGGTTGAACTCTGCATATCTATGACTCCATCTGTCTAAGCATCAGTGCCTGACTCTAAATCATCATTCGCTCCACTGGATCCCACCATAGAAGTGTCCCTCAAAGAAGCCGTCACAGCTGTTTGGACCATAGCTCCCTCAAGATCTTCCAAGTCATCATAAACCATTGCGTCGCGAACACCCAGCTCCTCCTCATCGGTCTCAGCATCAACCTCATCCCTAGTAGAAACTCTGGTGGTAGTAGCCGGAGGAAACTCAAAACTGGCCGGGAAGTTTGTACTCGTGGCCTTAGGAAGATCTACAGTGCCAAAGAACATCGAGAGATCACTGGATTTCAGCTCATCCACATCTCGTCGCACCCCAACAATATCAGCCTTCAAGGCCGTCACATCGTCAGAAACACCCCAGCCCATCTCACAAGACTCCACTCTTACATTAAGGGCGTCTAGAGCAAATCCATAGGCATCTATCCTCTCTTTATGCTCTCTCAACTCAGCCCAGATCAGGGCTAAGGCAGCACCAATTGCCCGCTCAATCAGTCCAGGCACAACAGCCTCTTCCCGGGAGGCATGAACATCAGCAGATTGGGCCAGGTCTCCTATCATGTATAACATCACCTGAGTGATCGGGGATCAGGAAGAGGCAGCAGCAACAACAGTACGAGGGGGAGCAGTGGTGGAACCAGAAGGTACAGAAGTCGAAGTGCCACA
>JAJONR010001166.1:0-37180 GCA_029582245.1 Solanum etuberosum | reverse complement strand
TGGTCACCAGCAAGGAAGGAAACTCCTCAATCCTCAAAGAAGGATTCTCCATCTTCTTCTAAATCATCGCCGTCCAAAAGCGACCTGAAAAAGAGATTAGAAAAAGCTCTTTCAGAGCTCGATGACAAAATTGATGAAGCGGCTATCCAACAGCTATTGGATGAGACTTCATCCCTAAGTGACGACAACGGGGATATGCTAAACCCCAATGCTCTGGCCCAGTCATACCTTAACCCATTCGATTAATTAATCCTAGTTGAGATTATTAAAAATCGGAATAACTAGTTTTTCAGATAGAGATTCAAAAGAACCAGAATTATCTAGAAAGAGATAGAAGAGTCTCAAAGAGACGGAATTTCTATCGATTATTAAATCAAAAGGGACCCAGTCACCAAAAGTACTTTGGACTATTCGGAAAAAGAGATAAACTCCACTTGCAAAAGCTAAAGTGGAATTATTCAGCTTTATCAAACCCCACTCACCGAAAGGAGACTCCACTCACAAAAGTTAAGTGGACCCACCTAATTGGCCGACAACTTTATCAAAGATAAGATAAGGCAATCTAAAGCAGCCACTCAAGAGCAAACCCACATTTGGGTTCACGGGAAACGCAACCTCCCTATTGGCTTGGGCCGTCAGGGCTTGAGCCAACACTAGAAAATAAGCCCTAAACATCGCATTAGTCACTTGCTCGGCCAAAGGATCGACCAAAACTTGTGGAGCTTGGGGAGGAGCTTCTTGTTCCGAATTCTCCCTCCTATTCCTTCTAGCATAAGATCTTCGAGTAGCCATATCCTATAGAGCATCGGATAAGGATTAGGAGAGACACCTTATACAGTTGAACTCTATCGCATGACTTTAGAGTAATGAAAGAAGTGGAGTTTCCTAATCATCTTATAGTCTCTCATTCATAAATGTGGCGTGCTTCACACTCATGAGAAAGACTCTACTCGACGTGGCTTATGAGACATCCTAGGACCATTTTAAACCTTGTGCTCTGATTACCATGTTTGTCACGACCTAGGGGTACCCCCTATATGTAACTTGGCATATAGGACCTCGAGAGACCCCATACAAGCCACTTAGCATTCATAACATCAGAAATAGAACAAAAGAAGTAAAACAACTATTCAAGTCCAATAGTTTTATAAAAGAAAAGCAGAAGTCTAAACACTTGTCTCAATAGCCATCTAATACAATAGAATTAAATTGGGCCTAGCCCATACATCATGTCAAAAACTGGAAATATAAGAAAGAAAATAAAAAAATAAAAGTCCGTCCTAGAAGCATGAGGACTCACCAAAGATCAGGAACCTCAAAATCAACCACTAGCCATGAAACTGAGACACCTAACTATCGGACCCTATATTTTGGAAAATGTAGACAAGAGTATGCGTTAGTAAAAAACAATGTACCAAGTATGATAGCTATGCATAAAACATTTAAATTATGCTAAAAGAGGGCATTTCATGACATGCAATTGACCAAGCTAAAACACGATATAAAAGGGTTAGAAAACATAAATCATAAATCATGGTCAATGAAAGCTAACATCATTTGAAATCTTTGAACACATATGATACACTCTTTGAAGTAACCTTAGTTCATTATTAATGTAGAACCTTAACCGACATCGAGATCATGTGAGCTATAACATGATCCCCTGGTGTCTCCGACACCGAAAAGGGTTGTCTTACTTACCAAGATAAGGAGCATAACTTCTAGCTTATGTGGATCCACTAGTTAATGTCTATTTAGACAATCATCCTATGGGGGTACATAGGTTAGGGATAAGGAGATTGCTTCTAGACACCTGTCCTCTACTAACGGGAGAGCTTCCATCTCCATCTACTCTCGGTGCTAAGCATAAGTCCCACATAATAGTCATTTCTTACTTGTTCTTATTATCCATGGAAGGGAACGTCATGTGGCCAATCCAAGCTAAGTCATTATCAATGGAAAGGTATTATTCAATAACCAAACAAAGCTAGCTTTTATTAGGATAGCTCTTAATCTTTGATTCAATTAGTTGAGAAGACCTTTCAACCCTAGAACCCTTTATTATGTGAGAAAACCTTTCCCATCATGCTTTCATGTGTATATGAGAAAATCCTTTAAACAAGACATCAACAACATCATCATTGATACTTGACTATCAAAGCATCCTTAAAACATTTGTGTAGATTTCATAAGAACATGCATAATTCGATAATATACCTTTCAAGGTTCAAAACCCACTTTCAATCCTCAACATTTAGAAAATATGGGTTAGATATGCATTTCATCATAAATTTATGTAATTCTATCAATACATACTTGATTTCATAAAACGCTTCCTTCATAATAAAAATCCCACATCATCTGATCATAACTTGGAAAATATGGGGATTTCATGGGTTCATGGTCATAAAATCATAGTGTTTCATCAATTCATACATAAGAGATCATAATTCAATCATTTAAATCAATAATCAAGAGAAGCCATGACAATTGAAGAAAACCCAAACTCAATTGGGGATTTCTAACTTTAAAAATAAAGGAATTTGGGAACACCATGAATGGAAGGAATCCCTAGATGAAAACTATCATACCTTGAAGCCAATTGCTTATCTTGAATGGAGGAATTTAGGGTTGCCTTGAAACCCTAGGTTGAATCCTTCTTATTTAAGCTTACTAGAGAGAGAAATGTTTGAGAGTTCTTCTTTCTAATGAATTTGAAGAGAATGAAGTGAATGAACTAATTTGGGGGATATAATCACTTATATAGGGGTCTTAGTGAAGGGTAAAATGACGTAGTATAGAGATAAAATAACAAGGAAAAGACCCAACTGCCCCTAAACTTAACTTTTAGACCATTGTTCATGGCAACAACCGATGGACCATGGACACGACGATGGTCTATCCTGTACGACCGTTGTTCATGGTAAGAAATAGGATTTTGGGTCATTGAACCACGGGTCCCAAACCACGGACCATGGTCTCACCGACGGTCCGTTAGTCAAGCCGTGGTCACGGGCCTTCAGGGTCTGTTTCGGGTGTGCCATCCATGGAACACACCTACGGTCCATGGTCCCTTCCATGGGTCATTGGTAGCCTCCGTTGGTTGGCTCCTACAGCTTCAGAAAAATGTTGTCTTTCCCTCTTTCGGATCTGGGGTGTTACACCTTGACGCTTTTGTCCTTCCCTTCTGCACTTTCAGTTTCGGCAGACTTGTCTTAGGCCACCGAATCTAACTCAACGAATCACCGAGTTGGCCTTGACTTCACCTATTATGCTTGAGCCTTAAGAAAATTTCTACTTTCAATTTTGGCGAGCTCATAGGAGTTCGCCGATACTGTTTTGCGATCCTCATTCCCTTTAGATGAGCCTCTTTAATGTTTTTGAAACATGATTCAATGTGCATTTAATTTCAACCAACCTTCACAAATCTTTGGTTTGAAAGTGTGGTTTGAAGTTAATGGCAAGAACTAAAGGGAAGCAAGTTTTTTTTCCCAGACACTAAGTCGAATAGAGATTCTTCTCCTCCTCCTCCTCCTCCGAAGAAGCAAAAAGGCATCTCTATAAATGAGCCTTTGGGGGCTTCTTGTACACAACAACCAAACCATCAGGCCCCTATGAGAAGGAGTGAGAAAGTAAGGAAGCACATCATAACTAAGCATGGAATATCGTTCAAAGATAGTGTCACCCCCAGAAGATCTCAATCCTGCTTCTCGCGTTCTCCCTGTAATAGCTCGATGGGCTTTTGATAGGCTCAAGGCAGAAGGTGAAAGACAAAATTTGGAGGAGTGTCGACTCCCGACTGACGGAGTCATGAGCAAGTATCCAGCCCTATGGGCAGCTATCATATTCCATAAGCTGGAGCAGTTTAAAAAAGTCGGACAACCCTATGCGCCAAATAGGGTACGTGAATTAGATGATTTCGATTCCAAGGCGTAACAAAAAGAATAGGAAAGAGACTATCTGGAAGACAATGGATGAAGTTGAAGTAAGGGGTAAAATGGTTCAATGCCATGCCAACTAGATTAACACAGTACTGTGAACCCCTGTTAATCAGGTTGATGAGTACAAGACCCGGATGACTAAGACCATAGATGCACTCAAGGGGTGGTTCGCCCCTCTGGTCTCCAATTAGTCTGCTCATACATGGATGGATGATGGATAAAAGATAGAGAAGAAGGACCTAAATATCGTGGCAATATACTGGTTTGGTTTTATTAGCAGCAACACTATACCATCGCAAAATGTGTCAGTACAGCAGTATCCAAAATCAGAATTCGTGAGCTCGATTATTGAGAATAAAAAATTCAGCAGAGGTGAAATCATTGTGAATGAGATATTACTACGATCTAGAAAAGAGTAGACCACTCTCCCCTTCCCAGTTCACATTACGTAGTTATGCGAGAGAGTGGGAGTTTCCTTTCATGGGAAGACATATGTGAGGATTAAACCGGCCTCCTTCAGTGACATTCAAATGATCAAGACTAAATTTTTGCGAGCCTATGTGGATTAGAGGAAGCGACCACCAAAAAATTTTACCCCCGTAGTAGACCCACTACTTTGGTAGTGGAGGCTAGAACACCTACTCCTTCTGTGGAGAAGGCACGTATTTCCACACCTTCCTTCTAAACTGGCCTATCTGGCTCTATTTCATCATTTGTACCTCCTATTACAACCGTTGCGACTACTATGAGGCCTCCCCCCTCTTCAATTAACCGTCCCCCTTAAACATGGCCTTGATCTATCAGATGAGTTGCCTTGCTTGGTCAACAGATGTAAGAGCTACCCAATTTGAGGTGGATATGACCAAGCTCAATTTCCAAGTAACTAAGAAGGGTTTGGCTTCGTTGATTGAGAGGGTGGTCAAGTGTGAGGGGACCATTGAGAGTCACACTTTGAGGCTGGATAATCTCACAACTACGATAGAGGCTCAAGAGAAGGCCGAGGGTAGCGCTGTTGCACTATACAATATAAGATATGAGATTACTATTTTGAGGGTTGAGGTGGTCTAGTTACAATCAATGGACATCTCCATGTTGTGGGGTGAGGTTTCCTTTTAAGATGCACCTGCTCCTGTGCCCGAGATGTCGAGTTATGTTCCTTCGTCTCGTGAGCATCCTGAGGTTGCTGAGCATGTTAAGTATCTTGATGAGGATGAGAGTGAGAGGGCCGAGGAAGAGTTGGCTGAGGAGACTGATTAGGAGGAGTATCGGGGTGAAGATCACGGAATTGCTGAGACTCTAACAGAGCTACAAGAGATAAAGAGGGACATTCTTCGGGAAACTCTAAAGAGATATCTTGGAGAGACATAAAAGGTGGGTTCTAGTGGAGTCACTAGAGTCTCTACCTCACCTCTTAGTACTCAGACGGGCATTGATCACATAGTTGATCCTTCCATGCTGCCTCCACTGATCATGTTGATGGGCATTGATAGCCCTCTTGAGGCTTCACAACTAGAGAGTCCATGTAAGAGTGTGCTCCACAGGCAAAGCCTGTCACGAGGACACTTTCTCTTAACCTCCTCGTAATGTTACTTATTTGGCATTGAGGAAAGTACATTCTATTTTTGTAGGGGTGAGGGCCTTTGTGCCAATATTCCCCTTTTTTGTTGTATTTTGTTATTTCATATTTTGAACAGTGGTAGTATTATGTTTGTTTATTTTAGATAGCTATTTTGCGTTAAAGTGTGTCTCTTTATTTCTATGTTCATTCTCCTGCGATATTGAAACCCCCCATGAGTTTAAATCGTGAAATTCTTGAAGTTTTGATTGATACTAAATTTAGGATCGATTGTGGTAAATATCGATGTCTTGAATAGTACGCATGATGAGCATGATGCATTGTACTGGTGTTGAGAGAATGAAATTGATATAGTTGTACCTTCGAGTGATGTCTTTGAATTTTTTGTTCCCTAGTTGCATTTTTATGTGAGCCTTGCAATGAACATTACACATACGCTTTTGATCTTTTGGAATGTGCTAAATGTGTGCAGTTTGAAGTTCCATGTGTGGTTAGGTTTTACTTCAAAGATGCATGTGGAGTCCTAGAATATGCCTTTTTAGTCCAATTGTGTGAATCTTGGTGAATGTAAGACATGATCTTGGGCAATTATTGAAAGAGAGAACTAAATTATCCATAAATACTTTGTGACTCCCTTTTGAGGGTGTGAAATCCATTTTGCACCATTTGAGCCTAATCTATTTGTTGGCAACCAAAAGAAGGCCTCTTGAACCAAATTTTTCCTACCTTTTCACAAAAAACATTTCTTAAGCATTCTAATTTTTGAACAGCCAACTAAGGTCAAAAGCCTTAATTGGAGGTTTGAAAAGGAAGGATGAATGAAAGAAAAGTGAAGAGCAAAGAAAGATGAAATGAGACTCAACTTTGAGAGTGTTGCAAAAAGAAGGAGCTCCTCCTTATTAAAAAAGTATATCATCATTATGGTGGAAATGTCTTGTAAGTGAAAATAAAAAAGAGAAGTGAAGGGAATAAAAGGGGAATTCAAATAAATTGAGTGACAAGTCAAAGTTTGAGTTCTCAAAATGGAAAAAGAAGGAAAAGAACTTGGGAAGAGGTAATGATTATTGCAACAATGGTTTGAAAAGGTATAAATCACTAGTCAGAATTGACCATGTCTTAACGCTCACCTTCATTACAAGACTAAAAGACCCTTGAGATCTTGCATGAACTAGGTTGTGTGATTATTGGAAAATATGGGCCATCCTATGAGACAAAGCTTTCATGTGTTTCTCTTTTTCGAGACCATGGAATAATTCTTGATGTGAGGGCTCTTGAATGTATTTGTTGAAAAATGTTTTGTACTAGAAAAGAAGCTAAATGGAGATTGAACTTGTGTTGAGAGTAGCTTGTCATCATTGTTTTCTTGATTTATTTGAGGACAAGAAAACAATTAATTTGGGGGTGTTGATGGGTGGTGGATTTGCACTCATTTAAGGTCCATTTAGCTCAAAAATTAGTTTCCGCAATGCCTAATTTTGTCCTATTCCAATATAATATTGATGATTTGCAGATATGAAGGTAATTGGACAAGGCAAGGACTAATATTTGAAAGAATTGCTAAAAGTACAAAAAGAAGTGCAAAGTAAACATTCTTGATCAGCAACCATGAAAGGAAGATTTCCATCTAACCACTACCTTCCCAATTTTATAGTGCATGGCCCTTGTCCCAATCATAGAAGGTTGGCAGACTCTCTAGTAGAGAGGGCAATGTACCCAACTAGAACGGTGATCCATATGCGCATTGCCCAAAGCGACAGTGTCCAATGAAAAGACTGGATGCTCCAAAGGTGAACTAAAGTGTTATTCGGTCATTCACCGAATGTGAAAGGTTGATTCAATCAAGTTCACCAAC
The DNA here is from genome assembly GCA_029582245.1 of Solanum etuberosum. NCBI lineage: Eukaryota > Viridiplantae > Streptophyta > Magnoliopsida > Solanales > Solanaceae > Solanum > Solanum etuberosum. Next base: position 29,811 of record JAJONR010001166.1, on the reverse strand, counting down.
TCAGGTTGAAACACATGAAGCCTAGAGCATCACAAGACGAGCTAAGGAGCATAAGGCAATTCACCGAGTAGGTTTGGCGAGGCTGACTAATGTCAATGCATCAGTCGAAAAGTGGCTTTTGGCTCAGCTTTTGGGAAAGTATAAATACCCCAAAGTATATAATTTTTAGAGAGTTGAAGTTGAGTTCAGAGAGTTTTGAGAGTTTTGAGAGTTTTGAAGAACAATTTACCTTTAAAGAACATATTTCTAGCCTTTGGGGTTTGAAAACTTGCATTTTAAATAAGATAAATTAATATTGAATCCAAAATGGATTTACTCTTAATTGCTTGATTTCAACTTAACCATGAGTACTTTAGTAGAAAGTATAATTTCTTTACTTTTTGTGATGGGTGGCTAGAATCCTAAGATCTGGCGGTGGTCGAATGGGGTTGGGTGTTGATTTAATGTAGTGGGTATTGTCCTATGCTCTATTTTGTTGTTGATAATGCATGAATTTTTTTCTAATTAGCATGGGGTTAAATTATGGGTTAATGTTAGAAACTTAATTCCTACTTCTAAGAGTTCATTGAGGAATGTTAGAGGATTATTAAGATTATGTCACAAACCAAGGGTACCCCTAGATGTAACATGGTGTATAGAACCCCGAAGGACTACATACAAGCCACTTATCTCTCAAAACATAAGAAATAGAACAATAAGACTAAAACAATTGTCCAAGTCCAAACATTTTATAAAACAAAAGCGGAAGTCTAAATTTATGTCTCAACATAGCCATCTAATACAATAGAATGAAATTGGTCCTAGCCCATGCATCATATACAAAATATAAATACATGATAGAAACTAAAACAATAAATCCTTCCTCGAAGCATGAGGACTCACCGAAGCTCGGGAAAATCACAAACTCAACTACTAACCTCGAGACTCGGAAACTTATCTGTCGGACACTACATTTTAGAAAAATGTAGGCAAGAGTATGTGTTAGTACAAAACAATGTACCAAGTATGATATCCATAACATTTAAAACATGCTAAAAGGGACATTTCATTTCATGACAGCAATGGACCAAGCTAAAACATCATATGAAAGAGTTATAAAACATAAGTCATAAATCATGGTTAATGCAAGCTAACTTCTTCTTTAAAATATTTGAACTCTTATGTGATACTCCTTGAGTAACCTTAGTTCATTATTACTTGTGGGGAATCATCCTTAACCGACATTGAGACCATGTGAGCTATAACATTGAATCTGGTGTCTACCCCACCCCGAAAAAAGGTGTCCTGCTGGCTGAAGGTAGAACCTTGAACTTCTAGTTTAAGTGGATCCACTAGCTAATCAACCTATATGGGCACATAGTTAAGGGATAAGGAGATTGCTACTAAAAACTCGGCCTCTACTAATCGGGGAGCTTCCATCTCATGAGATTACTTTGGAACGCCGGCCTCTACTAACGGGAGTGCTTCCATCTCACTATCAATATCCACTAAGTGCTAAGAATAAATTCCCACGGAATAGTCATTTCTTACTTGACTTCATTACTCATGAAAAGGTGACCTTGGACAACCAATTCAAGCTAGTTTCATTAAGATAACTCATAGTCTTTGATTCAATTAGGTGAGAAAGTGTTTCAACCTAAGAATCCTTTCTATGTGAGAAAACCTTCCACATCATGCTAGTATGTGTTTTAGTGAGAAAAGCCTTTCACAACACAACATCATCATTGGTACTTTACTCTCAAAGCACCCTTAAACATTTGCATAGATTTCATAAAATAATGCATAAGTCCATAATTTACCTCCTTGAGGTCAAAACCCAATTTCAATCATCAACTCTTAGAAAACATGGGTTTACATATGGATTTCATCATAATTTCATGTAAAACTAGTAATACATGCTCAATTCCATAAAACTCTTCCTTGAAGATCAAAATCCCTCAACATATAGTTCATAACTTGAAAACATAGGGATCGCATGGGTTCATGGGGGAATTCATCATAAAAGCATTGCAATTCATCAATTGACGCACAATAGATCATAACTCAATCATTTAAATCAATAATAAAGAGAACCCATGATTATTGATGAAAACCCTAACTCAATTGGGGAATTTTACCTTTTGAAATAGAGATTTAGAAACTCTGTGGATGAAAACTATCATACCTTGACTCAAAATGCCAGCCTTCAATAGAGAAATTGGAACCTTATCTTGAAACCCTAGGTGAACCCTTCTTCTTCTTCTTCTTCAAGTTTCTAGAGAGAGAATATTTGAGAGGAATGGGTTTTCTTTTGGGAATTTGGAAGAATGAATTAAATGGGGTGAATTTGGGGGTTAAACGGCTTATATAGGGGTTATAAATATAGGCAAAATGACATAGTATAGAAATTAATTAATTAGGAAAAGACCCAACTGCCATTGAACTAATTTCAGCTGTCTACCGACTCACCAACCACGGACCTTATCGACGGACCGTCGTCTGACCTACTGTCCGTCCTGGTGGACCATAGGTGGTGGTCAGAGACTTTTGGCCAGTCGACGGACCACTACACCATGGGGCATGGTGGCACCTACGGACCCGTGGTCCCACCTATGGTCCGTAGGTGCCACCGTGGTCCATGCCTGGACCATTTCTGAGGGGCCAATCCACGGACCCACCTACAGTCCATGGCCCACACCACGGGCCGTGTTTGGCCCTTCATGGATCGCACCTGGAAAGTCTGAAAAACTGCTATTTTGGTATTTTGCTTATGGGGTGTTACAATATCTTCCCCTTGGGATCATTCATCCTAGAATGAGATATAAACTGGTTCTAAAAGAGTAGGAGAGGAACTAACAACCCAACCTACGATGCAATGCATAGAACTAAGGAGGAACTATCGACTCCAGGCTACGACGTTCTCAAAACATCATAAGAGAGGTGAAACTATCTATATCAGCCCATTATGCATGCAATGCACATAAATAAGGAGGAAATATCAACTCTAAGATCAACATACTTGTAACACCCTGTATGCTAGAACTACCAAAATACAGAAATTTCAGAAGTTGCAGGTGCCACCGACGGGGCCACCTACGAACCGTAGGTGGGGCTCGCTATGGGCCACCTGCAACCCCCTCCCAAAACCCCCCAGAAAATTCTGCTAAGGGTCAGCCCAAGCTAGGACCTACGACCGGTAGGCCAGACCACGGTCCGTGGTCCAAAGCCGTTGGTCAGACCCTCAAGTTCTACCTTCGAATCGCCATTCGACGGCTGACTAGAACGGGCCGTCGGACCATCCACGGTCCATCGGTGTGGTCCATTGGTGACCCCTGACAGCTTTTATGTCAGGGGTCGTTTGGTCTTTTCCCTAAAGTTCATCGTTTAACCACTAAACTACGTAGTTTTGGTTAGTTTTAGCCTAGTAACTAAATTAGAACTTACCCAAGTTAATTCATTTTCCAAAATTCATCAAATTAGAATGAATAGAGGAGAAAGAAGTCGAGCAGCCCAAGTCCAAGAATGCAACAAGGTTTCGTCCACTCCAGCCCCGAAATCGAAAGATTTCTCCGTGAGATTCGTCACCAGGTATGTGGAATTTCACTAGTGGGTTCCTTTCGCCCATTAGGTCCCTAGAATTTACTCAGAATCTTGATTCCCTGAATATTATCTAGACATAGGGTTTCTTGAATGTTAGAAATAATTTGCTTTTAACTGTTAGAATGATCCAAATCAGATTATCATATTGATTACTTAGTTCCTTGCATGAAATTCAGAACCCTAGTTGTGTAGATTCATTTAGTTCATGAATTAGACTTGCTAGGTCAGTTTATTCAGATATGCATGCGTTAGTTTAAGAATGTTTCATTATCAGTATATTAATGTTGCATTTTCAGTTAGCATGTCAGTTGTTGAGCTATCCAGTATTACAGAAATTCACTCATAATGTGTTATTTACATAATAATTTGGGACTAGACTTAATACCTAGTTGGACTAGGGTCAGTCACCCTCATAGTCCCAGAACTACGTGCCCCCATAGGTTTATAAGTCTCCTTTTGTGGGCATTACATTTAGTGAATACGCCAGCCATGTCTCTATACCTCTGGCAGGGTATATTGGGTCCTCTCAATAAGGTGTATACATCGGACTCCACGTTTAGCTCACATGGTTTTATGTCGGTTATTAGTAGCTCCCACAGTCAAATTCTAGTGTATTGACTAGGTTATCATTTATAGTTTAGTCTTCAGTTTCAGTTCATTATAAACTTGGTCACTACATTCAGTTAGTTCATATTCAGCATGTTTAACATATTTATCATGTTCAGATTATATCATTGCCTTATCGCTTTGTTCAGTTATATGTTTTATTCAACTTTATTCTATCCTACATGCTCAGTACCTTTCTAGTACTGACGCATACTCTGCACTACATCTTCTCGTGAAGTAGGTTCAGGTCCTCAGCATTCAGATCACGCATAGATCGGTTCCCGATCTCCAGTTCAACAGCATCAGTGGTGAGTCCTCATTTTTTTAGGATGATTGACATGATTATCTTTCTACCTTCAGTCTTTAGTTTCAGTTTTTCTAGATTTAGCCGGGGCATGTCCTAACATTTCTAATAAGTTAGAGGCTTTATATCAGACATAGTTTAGATTAAGTTTTAGCTTTGGAGTTGGATCTTTCAGTTGTCCTTAAACTATCTGTATATTTATTCTGATAGTAATGGGTATTCCCCATCATTTAAGTTTACCTCATGTCTTATGCTTCCGCACAGTATTTCTTTTAAGTATGCTTATGATATTCCATCTCAGGGTTAGCTTGGGGTCACTCGTGATCCTAGGACCCATGTTTACACCCTGGGGAGCTTTGGGGCATGACAAACTTAGTATTAGAGCATTAGGTTTAAGTGTCCTAGGATGTCTGAAACTGCACTAAGTAGATTCCTTTTCATGGGTATGAACTGCACCACATCTAATGAGATGGAGGCTACGAAGTATTTTAGGAAAATTTCACTTTCTTTTCTACACTTATCATGCGTAGGGTATGATCCAATTTCTCGCTTCTAACTCATCATTATGCATTTCAGATCATGCCTCCTCGTAGAGCATACGTAAGGAATGCTAACACCAGGAATGCTAACGCAGCTCCTCCAGTCCCAGATCAGAAAGTTTCAAATGCAGAGTTTTGGAATGGTATCCAACTTTTGGCTCGGAGTCTGACTAACCATAACAATCAGCAGGTTCCAGGTCTTGCAAATGCTAGTGGTGGATCAGTGGCGGCTAGGGTCCGTGATTTTGGTAGGATGAATCCGCCAGAATTTTTAGGGTCGCAAGTTAATGAGGATCCCCAGAACTTCATAGATGAGTTGAAGAAGATCTTTGGAGTGATGCAAGTGACTGGAAATGATAGGGTAAAGTTTGCGTCCTACCAGCTTAAGGATGTAGCTCACATCTGGTTTACTCAATGGAAAGAAAACAGGGGTACGAATGCAGTTCCTATCACTTGGGAGTGTTTTAGTGAAACTTTTCTAGACAAATTCTTTTTGAGAGACATGAGAGAGGCTAAGGCTCAGGAATTCATGAATTTGAGGCAAGGTACAATGTCAGTCCAAGAGTACTGAATCAAGTTCACCCAACTGTCCAGGTATGGTCCGTATATGGTCGCTGATTCCAGGGTTCAAATGAACAACTTTCTCTATGGGGTATCTGACTTAGTGAAGACGGAGTGTAGAAATGCTATGTTGGTGGAAATATGAACAACTCTAGGTTCATGACTCACGCTCAGCAGGTTGAGGGAGATAAGCTTAGGGAATAGGCTAAGGATATCAAAAATGCTAGAACATGCAACTATGAGTACTCTCAGAAGAAATCAGGTGGTGGAAATTGCTCACAGTTTCAGCAAAAATGTTCAACTCCAGCACCGTCATCAGCTAGTGCTCCTTCCTCCAGGTTTCGCCAGGTTAAAAAAGGTAGGGCATCAGGCTCTAAGTGTCAGGGGAGTGTTTCAGACACCATAACGTACCCAACTTGTCTAAAGTGTGTTAAGAACCATCCGGGCGAGTGTCTTGTAGGAAAGGAAGGATGTTTTGGGTGTGGTCAGACTGGTGACAGGTTGAGGGATTTCCCTTCTTCTGGACAGGGACAAGGAGGTAACAATGGTAGGGCTCAGTCTACAAGTTCAGCAGTACCCACAGGTCGCCTGATTCAGCAGGGTAACCCATCTGGTACGGGTGGCGGTCAGCACCAAAACAGGTTGTATGCTCTTCAGGCTCGCCGGGATTAGGAAAATTCTCTTGATGTGGTCACTGGTAAGTTACGAGTCTTTAACTTAGAAATTTATACTTTGTAAGATCCAGGGGCTACTCTTTCCTCTGTAAATCTTTATATAGCAGTCAACTTCGACGTTAGTCCAGAAACTCTCTCAGAACCCTTTTCAGTCTCTACCCCAGTTGGTGACCCAGTTATACCTAGACGGGTATATAGAAATTTCCTTGTCACAGTCTCTCAGAAAGTCACCTCAGCAGATCTTGTAGAGTTAGAAATTGTAGACTTTGATATCATTCTAGGAATGGATTGGTTACATTCTTGTTATGCCTCAGTCAATTGTAAAACTAGGATCGTTCGTTTCCAGTTTCTAGACGAACCAATCTTAGAATGGAAGGGTAGTAGCTTAGCGCCTATGGGTCGATTCATTTCTTAGCTTAAGGCCGGAAAGATGATTTTCAAGGGGTATATCTATCATTTAGTTCGGGTTAAGGATTCAAGCTCCGAAACCTCAATTCTTGAGTCAGTTCCAGTAGTTAATGAGTTCCTAGAAATGTTTCCAGAAGATCTTCCCGTATTTCCTCCCGAAAGGGAAATTGACTTCGTAATTGATCTCCTTCAAGATACCCAACCTATTTCTATTCCTCCTTACAGAATGGCTCCAGCCGAGCTTAAGGAATTGAAAGAGCAGTTGAAAGACCTTCTAGATAAGGGTTTCATCAGACCTAGTGTTTCCCCATGGAGTGCACCAGTGTTGTTCTAGAAAAAGAAAGATGGTTCTCTCAGGATGTGCTTTGACTATCGGCAGTTGAACAAAGTCACAATCATGAATAAGTACCTTATGCCCAGGATTGATGACTTGTTTGACCAACTTCAGGGTGCTAGTCATTTTTCGAAGATAGACCTCAGATCAGGTTATCATCAGCTCAGAGTCAGTGATAGTGACATCCCGAAAATAGCCTTCAGAACTCGGTATGGTCATTATGAATTTGTAGTTATGTCATTTGTACTAACCAATGCTCCTACAACTTTCATGGATTTGATGAACACAGTGTTCAAGCAGTATTTGGACTTGTTCGTTATCATCTTTATTGATGATATTTTCATTTACTCTAGGAATGAGAAAGAACATGCGACTCACTTCAGGGTTGTCCTGCAAACTCTCAAAGGTCGCCAGTTATTCGCTAAGTTTAGCAAATGTGAGTTTTTGTTAAAATCAAGTGCTTTACTTGGCCATATAGTGTCTAGCGAAGGAATCCGAGTGGATTCTCAGAAAATAGAAGCAGTGAAACAATGGCCCAGACCTACCTCTCCTACAGACTACAGAAGTTTCTTGGGTCTAGCAGGTTATTACAGAAGGTTCGTGGAATGATTTTCATCCATAGCTTCTCTATTAACTAAGTTGACTCAGAAAAATTTCAAGTTTCAGTGGTCAGATGAGTGTGAGAAGAGCTTTGCAGAACTGAAAACTAGGTTGACTACAACTCATGTTTTGACTCTACATCAGACGGTTATGTGATCTACTGTGATACATCCAGAGTCGGCCTACGGTGTGTGCTGATGTAGCGAGGTAAGGTTATAGCATATGCTTCTAGACAACTTAAGGGGCATGAGAAGAACTATCTGACTCATGACCTCGAGCTTGCAGCAGTGGTATTTGCCCTTAAGATTTTTAGACATTATTTGTATGGTCTTCACATAGATGTGTTCACAGACCATAAGAGCCTTCAGTATGTTTTCACCCAGAAAGAGTTGAATCTTCGCCAGAAGAGATGGCTAGAGTTCCTCAAGGACTATGATATGAATATTCTTTACCATCCTGGTAAGGCTAATGTAGCAGCTGATGCTTTTAGCAAACTATCTATGGGTAGTGTAGTGCATGTTGAGGAATAAAGAAGGGAATTAGCAAAAGATGTTCACCGGCTTGCTCCCTTAGGAGTTCGCCTTATGAGCATATCAGATGGTGGTGTAACAGTTAAGAATGGGTCAGAATCTTCATTAGTAGTGGAGGTTAAGGAAAAACAAGACAGTGATCCTATATTGCTTCAACTGAAGGGTGCAGTTCATCAGCAGAGGGTTGACGTTTTCTCCCAAGGGGGAGATGATGTTCTTCCCTATGAAGGCCGTTTATGTGTTCCTAAGGTGGGTGAGTTGAGATAATAGATTCTTGCAGAAGCCTATAAATCCAGGTATTCTATTCACCCAGGTGCTACTAAGATGTACCGTGATCTTTGGGAAGTCTTTTGGTGGAATGGTATGAAGAGGGATATAGCAGATTTTGTGGCAAAGTGCCCAAATTGTCAGCAGGTGAAGGTAGAACATCAGAAACCAAGAGGTATGACTCAAGATATTAACATTCCTACTAGGAAATAGGAAGTGATCATCATAGACTTCATTACAGGTTTACCTTGTTCTCGCAGAAAAAATGATTCCATTTGGGTGATAGTAGACAGAGTTACTAAGTCTGCTCACTTTTTGGCTGTCAAGACTACAGATTCGGCGGAGGACTACGCCAAGCTTTACATTAATGAGATAGTTAGGTTGCATGGGGTTCCTTTCTCTATCATCTCAAATAGAGGTCCTCAATTTACCTCTCATTTCTGGAAGTCATTTCAAAAAGGTCTCGGTACTCAGGTTAATCTTAGCACAACATTTCATCCACAAACAGATAGTACGGGAGAGCGTGCCATTCATACTTAGAGGACATGTTGAGAGCTTGTGTGATCGAATTCAAGGGTATTTGGGATGATTACCTTGCTCTTATTGAGTTCCCCTACAATAATAGCTACCATTCCAGTATTCAGATGACCCCTTATGAGGCATTGTATGTGCGTAGATGTAGATCTCCAGTTGGTTGGTTTGAGGTAGGTGAAGCAGCCTTGATAGGGCAAGATTCAGTTCATGATGCTATGAAAAAAGTTCAGCTCATTAAAGATAGACTTAAGACAGCCCAGAGTCGCCAGAAGTCCTATGCAGATGTAAGGAGAAGGGACTTGGAGTTCCAAGTTGATGATTGGGTTTTCCTGAAAGTGTCACCTACGAAAGGGGTGATGAGATTTGGAAAGAAAGGGAAGCTTAGTCCTAGATATGTAGGCCCTTACAAGATCTTGAAAAGACTTGGTAAAGTATCTTATGAGTTAGAGTTGCCAGCAGAACTATCGGCAGTCCATCCAATTTTTCACATTTCATTGTTAAAGAAATATGTAGGTGATCCAGCATCCATAGTACCTCTAGAGAGTGTGGCTGTGAAAGATAGTCTCACTTATGAGGATGTGGCAGTTGAGATTCTTGATCGTCAGGTTCGAAGGTTAAGAAACAAAGAAATCACTTTAGTTAAGGTTTTGTGGAGGAGTCAGTCCGTAGAGGGAGCTACTTGGGAAGAAGAAGCAGCCATGATGGCCAAGTATCCTCATCTCTTCCTTTCCGATTCCACTCCAGCTTAAGGTAATAGTTCCTCTCCAGTCTCTCAGTTTACTCTTGCATCAATTCAGTCTTAGTATTTTATTCCTTCAGTTAGTCTTGCATTTTCAGCGTATTTTCATGTTCTTGGAACTCAGTTCAATCAGATTTCAGTTTCCAGTACTTAGTCTTAGGGATTGCAGCTCTTTTCCTCCATATTCAGCTAGTTTAGTCTTCATTCGAGGACGAATGTTCTCAAGGGGGAGATATTGTAACACCCCGTATGCTAGAATTACCAAAATGCAGAAATTTCAGAAGTTGCAAGTGCCACCGACGGGGCCACCTACGAACCGTAGGGTGACCCACGGACAGTAGGTAGGGTCCGTGGTGGGCCACCTGTAAGCCCTGCCAGAACCCCCTAGAAAATTCAGCTAAGGGTCAGCCCACGCCAGGACCTATGGCCAGGCCACGCTCCGTGGGTCAAACCCTCAAGTTCCAGCTCCCATTCGCCATTCGACGGCCGACCAGAACAGGTCGTCGGACCATCCAACGTCCGTCGGTCTGGTCTGTCGGTGACCCCCGACAGCTTTTAATTCAAGGGTCGTTTGGTCTTTTCCCTATGCGTTGGACCCCTAAACTACGTAGTTTTGGTCAGTTTTAGCCTAGTAACTAAATTAGAACTTTCCCAAGTTAATTCATCCTCCAAAATTAATCCAATTAGAACAAAAAGAGGAGAAAAAAGTAGACCAGCCCTAGACCAAGAACGCAGCAAGATTTCGTCCATTCCAGCCCAGGAATCGAAAGATTTCTCCGTGAGATTCGTCACCATGTATGTGGGAATTCACTAGTGGGTTCCTTTCGCCCATTAGGTCCCTAGAATTTGTTAGAATCTTGATTCCCTAAATATTATCTAGACCTAGGGTTTCTTAAATGTTAGAAATTATTGGGTTTCACCTTTTAGAATGATCCAAATCAGATTATCATATTGATTGCTCAGTTCCTTGCATGAAATTCAGAACCCTAGTTGTGTAGATTCGTTTAGTTTATGAATTCACTTGCTAGGCCACTTTATTCAAATATGCATGCCTCAGTTTAAGAATGTTTCATTATCAGTATATTAATGTTGCATTTTTAGTTAGCATGTCAGTTTTTGAGCTATCCAATATTACAGAAATTCAATCATAATGTGTTATTTACCTAATCATTTGGGAGTAGACTTAATACCGAGTTGGACTAGGGTCTGTTACCCTCACAGTCCCAGAACTATGTGCCCTCATAGGTTTATAAGTCCCCTTTTGTGGGCATTACATTTAGTGATCACGCCAGTCATGCCTCTATACTTCTGGCAGGGTATATTGGGTCCTCTCGATGGGGCTTATACATCGGACTCCAAGTTTAGCTCACGTGGTTTTATGTCGGTTATTAGTAGCTCCCACAGTCAGATTCTAGTCTATTAACCAGGTTATCAGTTATAGTTCAGTCTTCAGTTTCAGTTCATTATAAACTTGGTCACTACATTCCGTTAGTTCAAATTCAACATGTTTAGCATGTTTATCATGTTCATATTATATCATTCCCTTATCTCTTTGTTCAGTTATATGTTTTATTCAGCTTTATTATATCATGCATGCTCAGTACCTTTCTAGTACTGACGCATACTCTGCGCTACATCTTCTCGTTCAGGTCCTCAGCATTCATATCACGCATAGATCGGTTTCCGATATCTAGTTCAGCAGCATCAGTGGTGAGTCCTCATTCTCCGAGGACGATTGACATGATTATCTTTCTACTTTTAATCTTTAGTTTCAGTTTTGCTAGATTTAGCTAGGGCATGTCGCAACATTTCTAGTCATTTAGAGGCTTTATTTCAAACATAGTTTAGATTCAATTTTATCTTTGGAATTGGATCTTTCAGTTGTCCTTAAACTATGAGTTTATTTATTTAGACAGTAATGGGTATTCCCTATCATTTTACTTCACCTCATATCTTATGCTTCCGCACAGTATTTCTTTTAAGTATCCTTATGATATGTCATCTCAGGGTTAACTTGGGGTCACTCGTGATCCTAGGTCCCGTATCCACGCCCCGAGGGTAGCTTCGGGGAGTGACAATACTCAAATGCATAAAAAAGGAAGTAGGAAATACATCTATCAACCCAATATGCATGAATTCTCAAAACTTCTACAAATTTCTCATGTTCAAGGAGGAACTACCTTCGCTAAGCTAAAAGCATGCTCAACACAATCTCACGGAGCCTCTATGCACTTTACTCTCAAAAAGCATAGCTAATGCATGTTCAATAATTCATCTCATGAAGTCTATAGGCAACTCATACTCAATGCACAACAACATGAGGAAAATCAATCATATAAAGTCATTTTCTTTCAAAACACAAGTTTTGATGAACATGCATATCATAAGGAAATCATGAAAACACATAAAAACACATGACTCCCAAAACAAGGACAACTCAAGAGGAACTCTTTACCTTTTGCTAGAATAGGAGTAGAAGGAAAGAGATGAGGATATCGGGACTTCATATCGGCCTCGGCCTCCCAAGTAGCGCCCTCTACTAATTGATTCCTCCACAAAAGCTTCACGGAAGCAATTTCATTGTTTCTGAATCTCTTAACTTGCCAATCTAGAATCTCAACCGGAACTTCCTCATATGAAAGACTATCATCAACTCCCAACCCTTCTATGGAAAGTATGGATGTCGGATCTCCAACACACTTCTTAAGCATAGAGACATGGAAAATGGGATGCACGGTTGCCAACTCATTTGGCAAGTCTAACTCATAAGCAACATTACCCACACACCTTAAACTCTTATATTGCCTATATATCGAGGACTAAGCTTCCCCTTCTTACCAAACCTCATTACACCTTCATGGGTGAGATTTTCAAGTAAACCCAATAGTTAACATCAAACTCTAGATCCATCCTTCTCACATAGGCATAAGACTTTTGCCAACTTTTTGCCATTTTCAGCCTCTCTCTAATGAGTTAAACTTTCTCAATGGCCTAATGAACTAGCTCGGGACATATTAGGGGAATTTCACCCACCTCAAACCAAACTATGGGAGATCTACACCTCCTACTATATAAGGCCTCAAATAGAGCCATATCGATACTTGAGTGATAGCTATTATTGTAGGAAAACTCAATCAATGGAAAATGGTCATCCCAATTACCCTTAAAATCAATCACACAATCCCTTAACATATCTTCCAAAGTTTGGATACTACGCTCCGCTTGCCTATCGATTTGGGGATGAAAAGTTGTGCTAAGCTTAACCTTAGTGCAACCCCTTTTGGAATGACTTCCAAAACTGAGAAGTGAATTGGGTACCACGATCGGAAATAATGGACAAAGGCACTCCATGTAGCCTTACCATTTCTCTTAAATACATCTTAGCATAGTCCTCCACCGAATAGGAAACCTTGACGGGAAGGAAATCAGCCGATTTCGTTATCCGATCTATTATAACCCATATAGAGTCATGTTGTCGCCGGGTGCGAGGCAAACCAACAATAAAGTCCATATTCAAGTCTTCCCACTTCCAAGTACGAATGCTAATATCTTGGGACAAACCACCCCGTTTATGATGCTCAACCATTACTTGTTGGCAATTTGGACAGTTAGCCAAAAATCCCACAATATCTTTCTTCATCCCATTCCACCAATAGACCTCCCGTAAATCACGGTACATCTTGGTGGATCCCGAGTGAATAGAATACCACGAACTATGGGCTTCTATCAAAATTTGTTTCTTTAAGTCATCAACATTTGGAAGACATAATCGACCTTGGTATCTAAGTACACCATCTCCTCGTTGGGACAAAGCCTCCATAGATTTCTTAAGCACCGCCTCTTTCAACTCTACCAAAATTGGATCAAGACCTTGCTTCGATTTCACATCCGCCACAAAAGATGATTCAGAACCATTGTGAACCATAACACTACCTTTGGTGGAGTCCACTAGTTGAACACCTAATCGAGCCAACCTATACACATCTCGAACCAGCTCTTTCTTTTCTTCTTCAATATAAGCAACACTACCCATAGATAACCAACTAAGAGTATCCACCACCACATTAGCCTTGCCGGGGTGATAAAGAACACTCATGTTGTAATCTTTCAATAACTCAAGCAACCTTCTATGGTGAAGATTCAAATTCTTTTGATTAAACACATATTTCAAACTCTTATGATCAAAAAATATATCAACATGAACTCCGTACAAATAGTGCCTCCAAATCTTTAAGGTAAATACGACCGCTGCTAGCTCAAGGTCATGAGTCGGATAATTCTTCTAATGGATTTTATCTTTCCGTGAGGCATAGGTAATAACTTTCCCATTTTGCATTAGCACACACCCTAGCCCAATTCTCGAGGAATCACAATAAACCACAAAACCATCTGTCCCTTCCGGTAAGGTCAACACTGGAGTGGAAGTATGTCTATCCTTAAACTGTTGAAAACTTTTCTTACACGTTTCCAACCATATGAACTTAGCCTTATTTAGAGTTAAGACTATCAAATGAGAGGCAATTGAAGAAAAACCTACAAAAAACCCTCTATAATAACCAACAAAACCCAAAAAGCTTCTAATATCTGAGGAAGTTAGAGGTCTAGGCCAACTCTTTACTGCATCCGTCTTCTTAGGATGCACCTCAACACCCTTACCTGACACAATATGACCGAGGAAAGCTACGAACCTTAACCAAAATTCACATTTGCTAAACTTTGCAAAAATTTGTTGGTCCATAAGGATTTGCAGTACGATCATCAAATGATCAATATGATCATCCTCACTTCTTGAATAAATCAAAATATCATCAATGAACACAATCACGAACATGTCAAGGTATTGCCTAAACACCATATTCATCAAGTCCATAAACGTGGCCGGAGAATTAGTCAACCCAAATGACATTACTAGAAACTCATAATCACCATACCGAGTTCGAAAAGCCATCTTTGGGATGTCATCATCTTTAACCCTTAATTGGTGATAACCAGATTGGAGATCAATCTTAGAGAAATAACTTGCTTCTTGAAGTTGGTCAAATAAATCACCTATCCTTGGGAGAGGATACTTGTTCTTAATGGTCACCTTGTTAAACTGACGATAATCAATACCCATACGAATAGACCCATCTTTCTTTCTAAAAAACAAAACTGGAGCACCCCATGGAGAGATACTCAGTCAGATGAAACCCTTATCCAACAAGTCCTTCAACAGTTCTTTCAACTCCTTAAGTTCTGTCGGAGCCATACGATAAGGAGGAATAGAGATAGGTTGCGCATCTGGGAGAAGGACAATACCGAAGTCTATTTCCCACTTGGGAGGAATATCGAGTATGTCAATTGGGAACACTTCTGAAAACTCATTTACAAGGGGGACCGACTCAAGAGAAGGGGTATCGGAATCTACATCCCTCACCCTAACTAGATGGTAAAAGCAACATTTAGCAATCATCTTGTAGATTTAACATAAGAGACAAACTGACCCTTAGGCATATAATTTCCCCCCTTCCACTCTAGGACAGGCTCATTTGGGAACTGAAACTTGACTAGATAAGTTCTACAATCAATAGAAGCATAACAAGAGTGCAGCCAATCCATACCCAAGATAACATCAAAGTCTAACATATCAAACACTACCAAGTCAACAAGAGTAAGTCTATGGGACAAGGAAACAGGAAACTCTCTATAGACCCTCTTAGCCACCACATAATCACAAACAGAAGTAGAGATAAAAAAGTTTCTAACAACACATCAGGGAGCACATCAAGCCTCATAGCCACATATGGTGTCACAAAAGACAATGTAGCACCGGAATCAAGTAATTCATATACATCAAGTTGGAAAACTTTCAACAAACCGGTAACCACATCCGGAGAACTCTCTTGTTTACCTCTAATCTGAAGAGCATAAAAGTTGTTTTGCTTAGGAGCATTGGAACCCGAACAACTAGGAATATCTTGCTTGCCCTCTCTTCCTTTAGCCACAAACATTGGGAAATCCCTCATTTCGTGATCACTTTTACCACAACTAAAACAACCATCTTTGCCAGCTAGGCACTTACCATCGTGCTTCCTTCCACACTTGGTACAATTAGGCCTAGGTAATGAAGATCCACTACCGTTACCTCCTTGAGGCTTACGGTTAGACACCGTATCTTGGTTGAGCCTTTGAGGAACGTTGGATGAACCTTGACCGGAAAACTGTTGTCGGAATCTTGGACGACCTTGTCCATCGATCCTTGGGTTAAAAAAATTACCATCACCGCTCTTATCCCTTTTAGCCTCCCTAGACTTTTCCTTGATTTTCTTCTTCTCAATTTATTGTGCATGTACCATGATATGAGAGATGTCCATATCATGAATGAGCAATGCGGTTCGGTACTCTTTAACCACCATTTCGGACACACCTGATACAAACTTACTCAATCTAGCCTTTGAATCCGCAAGCATTATTGGAGCATACTTAGACAATTGAGTGAACTTTATAGCATATTTCCTCACATTCATAACCCCTTGTCGTAGGTTAATGAGCTCTAGCACCTTAGCTTCCCTCATATCAAGGGGAAAGAATCTACCAAGAAATGCGGCCTTAAACTTCTCCCAATCAAGAAGACCCGCATCTTCCGACCTCCCTTCTTTCCATTGGTTATACCACACTTGAGCCACACCGTTCAATTGGTAAGCGGTGAACTCCACCTTTTTCACCAGCGTAACTCCCATGATTATCAAAATCTTATAGACCTCATCTATAAACTCTTGAGAATCTTCCTCAACTTTAGAACCGTGAAACTCCAAAGGGTTCATCCTTGTGAAGTCCCTCACTCTTGAAGCCGCTGAATTGAAATTTGATCTTGCGGGAACCACAACCTCCCTATTGTCTTGTGTCATAAATGCTTAAGCCAATACTTGAAAGCAGCCCTAAACTCCGCATTAGAAACATACTGGGCCAAAGGATCGACGAGAACTTGAGGAGCTTGGGAAAGAGCTTTTTGTTCCGCATTCTTTCTCACATTCCTTCTAGAATAAGCACTTCAGGTAGCCATATCCTGAAGAACATAAGATAAGGATTAGGAGAGAGACTTTATAGAGTTAAACTATATCGCACGACTTAAGTGTAATGAAAGAAGTAGAGATTCCTAATCATCTTGTGGCCTCTCATTAATAAATGTGGTACGCTTCACACTCATGAACAAGACTCTACTAGACGTGGCTTGTGAGACATCCTAGGACCATTCTAAACCTTATGCTCTGATTACAAAGTTTGTCACGACCTAGGAGTACCCCCCTAGATGTAACATGGCGTATAAAACCCCGAAGGACTTCATACAAGCCACTTAGCTCTCAAAACATAATAAATAGAACGATAAGAGTAAAAAAATAGTCCAAGTCCAAATATTTTGTAAAACGAAAGCGAAATTCTAAACTCTTGTGTAAACATAGTCATCTAATACAATAGAATGAAATTGGGTCTAGCCCATACATCATGTCAAAAAGTGAAATACATGAAAGAAACTAAAACAATAACTCTGTCCTCGAAGCATGAGGACTCACCGAAGCTCGGAAAAAGCTGGAACTCAACTACTAGCCCCGAGACTTGAAAACCTGTCTGTTAGGGAAAAATGTAGGCAAGAGTATGCGTTAGTCCAAAACAATGTACCAAGTATGATATCAATGCATAAAACATTTAAAACATGCTGAAAGGGACATTTCATTTCATGACATGCAATTGACCAAGCTAAAACATCATATGAAAGAGTTATAAAATATAAGTCATAAATCATGGTCAATGCAAGCTAAGTTTTTATTTAACATCTTTGTACTATTATGTGATAATCCTTAAGTAACCTTTGTTCATTATTACTTGTGGGGAATTATCCTTAACCGACATTGAGACCATGTGAGCCATAACATAGAATCCGGTGTCTACCCCACACTAAAAAGAGGTATCCTACTTGCCGAAGGTAGAACCTTGAACTTCTAGCTTAAGTGGATCCACTAGCTAATCAACCTATGTGGGCACATAGTTATGGGATAAGGAGATTGCTACTAGAAACTCGGCCTCTACTAACGGGGGAGCTTCCATCTCATGAGATTTCTTTGGAAACCCGGCCTCTACTAAAGGGAGAGCTTCCATCTCACTATAAATATCCACTCGGTGCTAAGCATAAATTCCCACAGAATAGTAATTTCTTACTTGACTTCATTACTCATGAAAAGGTGACCTTGGACAACCAATTCAAGCTAGTTTCATTAAGATAGCTCCTAGTCATTGATTCAATTAGGTGAGAAAGCCTTTCAACCTAAGAATCCTTTCTATGTCATAAAACCTTTCTCATCATGATAGTATGTGTTTTAGTGAGAAAATCCTTTCACAATACAACATCATTATTGGTACTTTACTCTCAATGCACCCTTACACATTTGCATAGATTTCATAAAACAATGCATAAGTCCATAATTTACCTCCTTGAGTTCAAAACCCAATTGCAATCATCAACTCTTAGAAAACATGGGTTAGATATGGATTTCATCATAAATTCATGTAAAACAAGTAACACATGCTCTATTTCATAAAACTCTTCCTTGAAGATCAAAATTCCTCAACATATAGTTCATAACTTGAAAACATAGGGATCCCATGGGTTCATGAGGGAATTCATCATAAAAGCATTGCAATTTATCAAATGACGCACAATAGATCATAACTCAATTATTTAAAGCAATAATAAAGAGAACCTATGATAATTGATGAAAACCGTAACTCAATAGGGGAATTCTACCTTTTGAAATAGAGAGATTTAGGAACTCCATGGATGAAAGGAATCCATGGATGAAAACTATCATACCTTGACTCCAAATTCTAGCCTTCAATGGAGAAATTGGAACCTTAGCTTGAAACCCTAGGTGAACCCTTCTTCTTCTTCTTCTTCTTCATCAAGTTTCAAAAGAGAGAATATTTGAGAGGAATTTGTTTTCTTTTAGAAAATTTGGAAGAATGAATTAAATGGGGTAAATTTGGGGGTTAAAAGTCTTATATAGGTGTTCTAAATATAGGAGAAAAGACATACTATAGGAATTAATTAATTAGAAAAAGACCCAACTGCCGTTGAACTAACTGTCAGCTTTCCACCGACTCACCAACCACGGACCCAGTCGATGGACCATCGTCTGACCTACGGTCCGTCCCGGTGGACCATGGGTGGTGGTCAGAGACTTTTGGCCAGTCGACAGACCATTGGACCACGGGGCGTGGTCCCACCTATGCTCTGTAGGTGCCACCATTTTTCATGCCTGGACCATTTTTGAGGGGCCAATCCATGGACCCACCTACGGTCCTTGGCCTACACCACGGGCCATCGTTGGCCGTTCGTGGATGGCACCTGGAAAGTTTGAAAATATGCTATTTTGGTCTTTTGCATACGGGATGTTACGGATTATGGGTGTCATGCCAGTTGACAGTGCAGATTTGGTTTCTTATTAGTTGAAGGGAGTAGCTCAAATTTGGTTAAAACAATGTCAGGAAGAAAGGATTGAGAATTCAGGCTCTTGGATTGGGAATTGTTTAAGGGTGGTTTCCTAGCTAGATCTTTCCACTTAAGATGATAGAGGCTAAGATCATTGAGTTCATAATTTTGAGGCAGAGTAACATGACAGAGAGGGAGTACTCTTTGAAGTTCACTGAACTCTCCGGGTAGGCTCCTACTATTATGGTTAACTCTTGGGTGAGTATGAATGATTTTGTCTTTGGTGTTTCTAAGATGATTGTAAAAGAGTGTAGGACTTATATATTTATCAAGGAGATGGACATCACTTATTTGATTACCCATTCCTAATTTATTGATGACAAAAAGCTTAAGGGTGAGTACTATAGAGACGAAGAGTGCTCGAACAAATAATGTGGACTATTCTCATTAGAAACATGAGGTGGTAGTTGATCTTAGTTTTTTCAAAGGTATTCTGTTCCACCTACAGCTTCTGCTAGCACTCTAGTGTTGAAGTTTATTATGGATAAGATGTCATGCTCTAAGTCTAAAGGTAGGGTTTCGTGTGGATGTTTTTTCCCTACTTGTCTGAAATGTGGTAAAAATAATCTTGGAGAGTAAATGGATTGTGCTGGTGGATGTTTTGGATTCTGTAATAGTACCTAATCTAGAAGGTCGCCTGACAATCAGGGTACCTAATCTAGCACTGGTGGCGAACAACGTCAGAATATATTTTAGGCTCTTTAGACTTGAAAGTATTAGAAAGGTTCCCTAATATAGTAAGTGGTATGATCCATGTATTCTAGTTTAATGTTTATGCATCGTGAGATCCACGAGATACACATCCTCGTGACTCCATATATTGCAATAATAATTGATGTTAGTCTTGAAATTCTATTAGAACCCTTATCGATCTATATTCTCATTGGTGAATTAGTTTTAGCTAAATTTGTGAACATAAATTACTCGGTCTCACTTTTTTTTTAAAAACACCTAGTTGATCTATTAAATAAAGATATGGTCAATTTTGATCTCATTCATGGCATGGATTGGCTTCATGCTTATTATTCCTCAGTGGGCTGTAGAATCACAATCGTTAAATTTCAATTTTCAAATGAACCACTAATTGAATGCAAGATTAGAAATTCAGTTTGTGTCGTTCAGTTTATCATATGCCTCAAAGCAAGAAAGTTGATTTCTAACGGTTGTATCTATCTTCTTGTTTGGGTTAAGTATAAAATTTATGAAACCCCACTCTTCAGTTAGTTTCAGTAGTGAATGAATTTCCAGAAGTGTTTCGATTGAGAAATCGATTGTGGGATAGACCTTCTTCCAGATACCCAATCTAACTCCCTCCTTCCTTACAAAACTACTCCAACTAAGCTTAAGGAGTAGAAAGATCTGTTAATGGAACTTCTAGATAAAGGTTTTATCAAACTTAGTAACTTTCTATAGGGTGCTCCAGTTCTCCTCATGTGTAAGAAACATGGATCTCATAGAATTTCCATCGGCTACCGTCAGCTTAACAAGGTCACAATCAATAATAAGTATCACATCCCTCAGATTGATGACATGTTTGATCCACTATAGGTTGCTAGTTTGTTTTCAAAGATAGACCTTACACAAGGCTATAATCAACTTAGAGTCATAGAATGTGACATTACGAAGATAGCCTTAAGGAATCAATATTATCATAATGTATTTTTGGTTGTGTCTTTTGGACTAACAAATTCCCCAATAGTGTTCAGGTTTGATGAATAAGGTGTTCAAATAGTATTTGGATATGTTCGTCATAATGTTCATATATTGCATATTTATTTATTTTCGGAGTGAGGATGAATATGCAGGCCATTTGAGGACTTTCATATAGAATCTTAAGGACCGTTTGTTGTTTTCTCATTACAATAAGTATGAATTTTCGTTGAGTTCCATATAATTCATTAGCCATATAGTTACCAAAAAGGGCCTTCAAGTTGATCCTAAAAAGAATGAAGCAGTTAAGACTTGACCTAGACCTCTTTCTCCCTCATACGTTAGGAGGTTCTTGTGTTTAGCTTGTTACTATAGAAAGTTATTTTGAGGGATTTCTTCTATTTCATCTCCTTTTCTAGACTAACATAGAAAATGTAAAATTTCAGTTCTCTGAAGCGTTTGAGATCAAGGTTTAACTCTACTAAAAGATTCATATGTGTTTGTGGTGTATTCTAATGCCTCCATGATTGGTGTTGGCTGTGAATTGATTCAGATTCTAAGGTCACAGCTTATGCTTCTAGGCAACTCAAAGGTTCATGAGATGAATTATATCACTCATGATTTAAAGTTGGAAGAGGTGGTGTTTGCCTTGAGGATTCGTAGGCACTATTTTTCTGGTGTTCATGTGGATATGTTCACCGATCATAAGAGTCTTCAGGATGTGCTCACGCGTAAGGAATTAAATCTTCACAAGAGGAAATGACTGGAGTTGGTGAAGGATTATGACATGAGTGTACTTTACCATTAAGGTAAAGACAATGTAGTGGCATATGCTATTTGTAGGTTGTCCATGAAAAGTGTTGCTCACATTGAGGATGAGAAACAGGAGACAGTTCATGATATTCACATACGTGCTTGCTTGGAAGTTCATTTTATTGATTCAGAGGATGGTGGAGTTATTGTTCAGAATAGATCAAACTCCTTTCTTGTGACACATGTTACGACAAAGCGAGAGAATGATTAAAATTTTGTTAAATTTAAGAAAGTGGTTTTTGAATAAAAGTCGTTGAGTCTTTTTACCAAGGGGGAGATGGAATGTTTCATTTTGAAGGTCGGTTATGTGTTCTAGATGTTGATGCGTTGATGTAATAATCACATAAGCTCATTGTTTTCAGTATTCTATTCAACCATGAGCCAATAAGGTGTATCGTGATCTACAAAAATTCTATTGGTGCAATGGGATAAAGAAAGCTATTACCACATTTGTAGGTAATGCCTCATTTGTTTTCATTAAGATTAGGACGTTTGTATAGGAATGCACGTCTGAATAATTAAGATGTTTTATGTAGATTTAAACACTTAAAGATTAAGACAATTTTTTTAAATCTTCTTAATATCTAGCTATCTATCTATATATCTATCTATCTATATCTATATATGTCTTATATACAACCTTAAAATTATGAACTCTCTAACTTGAATGTTAATTACTACAATACCCCCATTTAAAACAAACAATTTAGTATATACTCTGAATATTATATTATATTATATTTATTTATTTTTTCTATATTATATTAAAAGTTGACACCTTTTCACATTAATGGATAGTGACTTTTCCGAAGGATTGTGACTTTCTGATAAGGCATGATAAGCCCATTTTCATACTATTCTTGGTAGTTTCCTCACACATATAAACTACAAATTTTGTAAGTTTTCAATTTCATAGGATTTGATATCATCAGCATCCTCTTTGGTAATACAAGCAAAAGTATCTTTTTGCTTTCAAGCAGCCAAATAGGCTTGCATGTGACTGTATAACGGACTATCTTCTGGAATATTTTCCAAATTAATGGATTGCCTTGCATTGGATGAAGTTTCATCCTGAGAAATCTTCTCATTTATCAAACTCCTTCTTCCCATTTGTATAGTTTTCCAATAATCAAACTCTTCAAATCTCTTGATAATATAATTACCTTTAGAATAACCATAAGAGTTTCTTTACAAAAAAAAAAAAAAACTTCGCAATACATCTTATTGGAGGTATTCTCTGGATAAGAAACCTGGTAAAGAATTATCAATTCCCTTTTTATATTGAATTTCGAAATCAAAAGGGGCTAATTGAGCCTGCCACCTTGCAAATATTAATTTTGAAGCATCATGCTTAAATATTTTGTTAAACATGTATTTAACAGATTGAGCATCAATTTTTATTAAAAACTTTTGATTGTATAAATCATCTTGAAATTTTAACACACATTTAACAATGGTTAACATTTCATGAGCCACAGTAGCATATTTTTTCTAGGCCTCACTCTATTTTTCAGAATAAAATCTGATTAAATATTCATTTTTATCGTTGGGATATATTTGTTTCAATATCCCACCGTAACCAATATTAGACGCATCAGTCTCAATAATTTGCCAAGCAGGGTTAGCAAGAGATAGGCAAGGTAAAGATTTAACTCTAAGTTTAATAAATTTTACCAAAGTGGTATTACTATCAGTCCAAGGTGATTTATAATCCTTTTTAACCTGTCATATAAAGGAGCCAAATCACGAGATAGATTTTCATAAAATGAGGATATATAATTTAAACTTTCCAAAAATCTTTACAATTGAGTCCTGTCAGTGATAATATCAGGAAACTTAGATGCAAAGTCAATTGATCTTTGAATCGGGGTAACTTTCCCTTGACAAATATTATGTCCTAGAAATCGAACATCGGTTTGGAATAAACTCATTTTAGGTTTTGAGATGACTAAAACATTTTGTATAATAATTTTCTTAAAAATATCAAGATGCTTAATATGCATTTCAAATGTTTTTGAGAATATCAAAATATCATCAATATAAACAATGATAAACTCTAAATGAGGATTAAAAATATCATTCATAATTTTCTGAAATTCAGACGGGGTATTTTTGAATCCAAATGGCATAACATTCCATTCATATTGTCCAAATGGAACATTAAAAGTTGTTCTATAAGTATGCTCTATTCGTTTGTTAAACAAGCGTGATATCAATTTATATAAAGATCAGTATAATTACCTGCATATTGGTATGATTCAAATTGCTTTTAAGCCTTTGACCCTTAAAGAGTTACCTGAAATATTTTTAGCAGCCTTAAGAGATGCTAGAAATTTAAATTTTAAACAGTCTCTAATGGGTTCTATTGAATCTACGGTGGCCTATGGTCCGTGTATTTTAATACACAACCAAATTTGCAATTATCTCTTTCTGATGTTAATATTCTTGATGCCTTAACATTAAATGTTAAAACGCATGGTTATAATTACGCGCCTGGTTCAGAACTTATAAGTTTATCTTATAAAATTTATTTCAAATTATTAACTACCTTAAATTCAAGATGTAAATTATACGATACATCTGATCAAACTATATTAGTGGAAACCAATTTTGCAAGATCCAAGGTTACCACCAGGAGACCTATTAAATGGGAAGAAATTGATTTTCAAACTACATGGACTCTGAATTCGGTTATATCTCCAAGTCAGGTAACAAATGTGGTTACCAATTCTGAGTATTCTCATATTTTTCAAGATCCCAATGGTAGGATTTGTATTCAATTTTCTGATAATAGCTATGCACCTCATAGGCAATCATTTTCTAATAATAGATTAATTCCTATTGTGAGTCCCAGTTATAACAGACGTTCTTTATCAAGTCATAAACTTTTGCCTCCTATTAATTATATTTCACCAATTGAACCAACCTATGGTCCTGCACGAGATCGTACTTCTTCTTTACATACCATTGCAACTGATAGCAACTCAATGGTAGAAAAGGTAAAAATTGACCCACGAACTAATATAGTTCAGGTAAATGATGATATTTCTGATAAGGATATTCCTTCTGTCTCCGAAATGGAGTTTGACTTAAATAATTTTTAATAATCCCACACCAACTTGATTTTAGCCCAGGTTCTATGGTAGGAAAACATATTCAAAAAGAATTTTTTGATGAAAAATGGAACCGGTTTAAAACTTGGTTTTTTGATTCTTATAGAAAAAAAGATATGAATAATATCTCTCAAGAGTTTTACCAAAATTGTGCTTTGCATAATCAAATTATGTATATCGTTCCATGATTTATAACCACTTATTTGCCTTTATATGTTAATGTTATTGAAAGAACTTATAAAGATGGTAGTGGTAATCTTACAAAAGCCATTTATCCCCCTCAATCGTCTTTTGTTTTGATAAATAATACATGTATTACTTTCTCGGCATTTTAAAAATTCATTGATGAAGTAATACCGAGAATGTAATACCTGTATTATTTTGCAAAAAAAAGACGATTGAGGGGGATAAATGGCTTTTGTAAGATTACCACTACCATCTTTATAAGTTCTTTCAATAACATTAACATATAAAGGCAAATAAGTGGTTATAAACCATGGAACGAAATACATAATTTGATTATGCAAAGCACAATTTTCGTAAAAATCTTGAGAGATATTATTCATATCTTCTTTGCTATAAGAATCAAAAAACCAAGTTTTAAACCGGTTTCATTTTTCATCAAAAAATTCTTTTTGAATATGTTTTCTTGCCAGAGAACCTGGGCTAAAATCAAGTTGGTGTGGAATCATTAAAAATCATTTAAGTCAAACTCCATTTCGGAGATAGAAGGAATATCCTTATCAGAAATATCATCATTTACCTGAACTATATTAGTTCGTGGGTCATTTTTTACCTTTTCTACCATTGAGTTGCTATCAGTTGCAATGGTATGTAAAGAAGCAGCACGATCTCGTGCAGGACCATAGATAGGTTCAATTGGTGAAATATAATTCATAGGAGGCAAAAGTTTATGACTTGATAAAGAATGTCTGTTATAACTGGGACTCACAATAGGCATTAATCTATTATTAGAAAATTATTGCCTATGAGGTGCATAGCTATTATCAGAAAATTGAATACAAATCCTACCATTGGCATCTTGAAAAATATGAGAATACTCAGAATTGGTAACCGCATCTGTTACCTGACTTGGAGATATAACCGAATTCAGAGTCCATGTAGTTGGAAAGTCAATTTCTTCCCATTTAATTGGTCTCCTGGTGGTAACCTTGGATCTTGGAAAATTGGTTTCCACTAATATAGTTTCATGAGATGTATCGTATAATTTACATCTTGGATTTAAAGTAGATAATAATTTGAAATAAATTTTATAAGATAAACTTATAAGTTCTGAACCAGGCACGTAATTATAAAAATGTATTTTAACATTTAATGTTAAGGCATCAAGAATATTAAAATCAGAAAGAGATAATTGCAAATTTGGTTGTGTATTAAAATACACAGGACCATAGGCCACCGTAGATTCAATAGAACCCATTAGAGACTGCTTAAATTTAAATTTCTAGCATCTCTTAAGGCTGCTAAAAATGTTTCAGGTAACCCTTTAAGGGTCAAAGGCTTAAAAGCAATTTGAACCATAACAATATGCAGGTAATTATACTGATCTTTATATAATTTGATATCACGCTTGTTTAACAAACGGATAGAGCATACTTATAGAACAACTTTTAATTTCCATTTGGACAATATGAATGGAATGGTATGCCATTTGGATTCAAACATACCCCGTCTGAATTTCAGAAAATTATGAATGATATTTTTAATCCTCATTTAGAGTTTATCATTGTTTATATTGATGATATTTTGATATTCTCAAAAACATTTGAAATGCATATTAAGCATCTTGATATTTTTAAGAAAATTGTTATACAAAATGGTTTAGTCATCTCAAAACCTAAAATGAGTTTATTCCAAACCGATGTTTGATTTCTAGGACATCATATTTGTCAAGGGAAAGTTACCCCGATTCAAAGATCAATTGACTTTGCATCTAAGTTTCCTGATATTATCACTGACAGGACTCAATTGCAAAGATTTTTGGAAAGTTTAAATTATATATCCCCATTTTATAAAAATCTATCTCGTGATTTGGCTCCTTTATATGACAGGTTAAA
Source organism: Solanum etuberosum (assembly GCA_029582245.1). Taxonomy (NCBI): domain Eukaryota; kingdom Viridiplantae; phylum Streptophyta; class Magnoliopsida; order Solanales; family Solanaceae; genus Solanum; species Solanum etuberosum. Next base: position 2,959 of record JAJONR010001166.1, on the reverse strand, counting down.
AAAGGATTATAAATTACCTTGGACTGATAGTCATACCACTTTGGTAAAAAATATTAAACTTAGAGTTAAATCTTTACCTTGCTTATCTCTTGCTAACCCAGCTTGGCAAAAAAAAAATTGAGACAGATGCGTCTAATATTGGTTACGGTGGGATATTGAAACAAATAAATCCAACGATAAAAATGAATATTTAATATTTAAATATATAAGAGAAAGCTTCTATTATAAATGATGTAGCTACTGATGATGGTGTTGATAATTTGGGCATAACTCTAGTTAAGAACAGAGAAGATGTTGTTTATATCCTTGTTCTCACCATATTAGAACATTTTAATGGTAGATTTACCAATCAGCATGAGACTGTCCGCACCCTCCTTAACGGTCTAAGATGCCAGACCTTAGAAAATTTTAGATGGTATAAAGACACTTTTCTTAGTAGGGTTATGGAATTACCCGAAAATAAGTTTGATCATTGGAAAGCAAAGTTTGTAGATGGCCTTCCCTCTTTATTTGCCAAAAGAGTTCGAAAAGCTCTAAGAGGTAGTCACGGTGAAATCCCTTATAAGGATTATACCTATGGAAAACTTATAGGAACTTGCACACTCGAAGGATTAAACTTGTGCAATGAACTGCTTATGTCCAGACAACTTAAAATGGATAAGCTTAAAGAGAAATCTCAATTAGGAGACTTTTGCACCCTGTTCGATTTACCTGAGTCTTCTAAGAGAAATAAAAGAAAGTATTATAAGTCCTCTAGAACCGAAGGTTCTCATAAGAAAAAGAGATCTAGACGTAGGTCTAAGGAAGAGCGAGAAGCTAGAAAAATCTTCCGTAAAACTAATAGATTTACCAAAGATCGTTCAAGAAGAGATCTTTATAAAATAAAATGTTACAAGTGTGGAAAACTTGGTCATATAGCACCTAATTATAGGTTGAATAATTTGAAAACGTTAGAACTAGATAAAGAATCCTTTGAAAAGGTTTATGGCGTGTTATACACCTCAGGTTCTGAAAATGATTATTCTAATTCTGATTCTGGTTCTGATGTTGAACTTCTTGATCTATCAGACAATGATAAAAATTTTAATTGCACCACTTGCAAAGGTAATACTTGCAATTGTGAAGATGATGAAATTTATAAACTCCAATCGCAATTTCAAGATTTCAATATGAACACAATCACTTTGGAAAATGTGATTGAACTCTTAAAGGAAGTTACTGATAACAAGCTTCGCGAAAAAATTATTAATCTAGCCACTTCTAATGAGGCTGGGAGTTCTTCAAAACCTTTTGAAAACAAGAAGAATGATTTAACTAATTTTGAATACTCGGCACCTTATTCTCTAAAAGAGGTTGATAATCGTCTTATAAAAAAGAATGTTTTTCCAGAAAGAGATTCTTCCTTTGATGATTTAAAAAATGAAATTGATAATTTAAAAAGAGAGATTAAATCTCTTAAGTAAAATCAACTGATTTGTGATCATAGAATTACTCAAATTGAGATTCATAATTCTGAAACCATGTTTTCTAAAAATAAAGGTATTCTTGAAGAACATATTGAAAGAGAACCTATTAATCCTAACCCTAAAAATGATATGTTTTTAGGAATGATGCAAATTATTACTGCTCATAAATGGTATGTTAAATGTACTATTTTGATTGATAACAACTTTTCTATAACTAACATTGCAATGATTGATAGCGGTGCAGATGTTAGCTGTATTCAAAAAGGCTTAGTGCCTACAAAATATTTCCAAAAAACTACTCATATGATTAAGTCTGCATCAGGACATGCTTTAGATATAAAGTATAAATTTCCTAATGCGAATATTTACCAGAATAAAGTCTGCATTCCTCATTTCTTCTTTCTGGTCAAGAATAAATTATATCCTCCTATCATTCTTGGAACTCTGTTCATAAATGTTATTTATCCTTTTACATGCATTGACTCAAAAGGATTTTCTGTCAGTTATAAAGACAATGAAATAAGTTATACTTTTGTTATAGATCCAGTAACCAGAGATATTAATGCCTTAATTAATATGAAGCAAAAACATATAGATTCTTTGAAGTTAGAACTATTTAGTATGAATATATTTGATTCTCTGAAATCTGTTAAAGTAAAGGAAAAAATCAAATTAATTTCTGAACAGATTGCCATTGATGTTTGTGCTGATTACCCGAGTGCCTTTTGGAGTATAAAAAGGCACATTGTGACTCTTCCGTACGAAGAAGACTTTTCTGAAGATAATATCCATACTATATCCCGTCCTTGCCAAATGAACGTTGAGTTAGTAGAATTTTACAAAAATGAAATTGATAATCTTTTGCAAAAAGGTTTGATTAAACCTTTTAAATCTCCTTGGTCTTGCACAGCCTTATATGTTAATAATGTTGCTGAAAAGGAACGAGGAGTTTCTAGATATGTTATTAATTATAAACCGTTAAACAAATGCATAAAATGGATTAGGTATCCTATTCCAACAAAAGAGATTTACTATCTAGATTATATGATGCCAATATATTTTTAAAATTTGATTTAAAATCAGGATATTGGCAGATCCAAATATTTAAAGAGCATACTTATCGAACAGTTTTTAATATTCCATTTGAACAATATGAATGGAATGTTATGCCATTTGGATTCAAAAATGCCCTGTCTGAATTTCAAAAAATTATGAATGATATTTTTAATCCTCATTTAAAGTTTATCATTGTTTATATTGATGATATTTTAATATTCTCAAAAACATTTGAAATGCATATTAAGCATCTTGATATTTTTAAGAAAATTGTTATCCAAAATGGTTTAGTCATCTCAAAACCTAAAATGAGTTTATTCCCAACCGATGTTCGATTTGTAGGACATCATATTTGTCAAGGGAAAGTTACCCCGATTCAAAGATCAATTGACTTTGCATCAAAGTTTCCTGATATTATCACTGACAGGACTCAATTG
>JAJONR010001165.1:0-89230 GCA_029582245.1 Solanum etuberosum | reverse complement strand
CTGGCTGGCGGCCGGAGGAGCCTGTGCCTCTGTTGTAGTGGCTGGAGGGGCAGTGTCATCATCCTACATCTGCTCCACATCCACTACAAGATCATCGCTCAATGGTGGCACCTCAACCTGTGGCTCCCTGAGAGGTGCAGCTGCATTGGCCTCATCCCGAATAAGGCCTACATCAAGAGTCTTGGTTGCGTGAAGCAACCAGTCACAATGCCATACTGGTACACCGGAGTCCCTGCAAAGCTGGAAGATGAGGCAGGGGAAAGGCAAAGTGGTGGTGGCCTTGAAGGCCCTCTCGTGGATCACCTCGAGCAGTATACAGACAAAATCAACCTCAAGTCCTGCTACCATGGCTGCAACTATCACCGCTCGGTCCCATGTGACCACATTGTCCGCCTGAGTGGGGGACAACCTATAACATACCAGCAGCCAGAAGAATTTTGCAGCAAAATTTAAGGTTGCCTTCCTGATGCCTATGCTCGGAGTACTGACCCACTCTGCTCGCTCGCCGTCCGTGGAATGATGTCGTGCTAGCCACCGAATAAGTGACTCCCGCTGCTCGGCATTCCTCTGAAATACCTCACTCCGGATGATGCCTATGCGATAATCTAGCTCTGCAGTATTGATGGGTAGAGTCTGGTCCGAGCCATATATTAACCTTCGGAGGGTGGTCTCGGAGATGTCCACAGAAAAGCCCCGAACTAGTGTAGCCTCGAGTGGAGGCTGAGCTGCGGGCTTGGCCCTCTTGGAGATGGACCCTCTAATAGTGGCGACATAGGAAGTATAGAACTCCCTGACTATCTCCTCACTATACGTGCCTGGGGGCCGGGCCATCCACTCGCACCTGTGTCTATAGAAGAGTGCCTCAATGACTGGAGTAGTGTGCAAGCTACCTGTAAGAGCCCGACGCTCCTCGGTGACTAGTCGAGCCATCTTCTCCTTCTCATTCAACATGCGGGAATATCTGTATATCTGATATTGGCCCTCCACACGCCATCGATTTGGTTCCTCAGCAACTGGTGCAGGGTCGGTACTGGGGGGAACTGGAACGTCGCCCGCACTATCAGCCTTAGAAGATGAGGCAGTGAGACCATTAGAACTGGAGCCTGAGGTGGAGCCGGATGCGGACTCAGAGCCAGCCGGTGAACCGATCGGTGTGGCCCCCTCATCAGACTGGGGGGCAGTGACCACGTCGGAACTCACCTGCCGGGCTCTGTTCCATGTAGTGCGGGGAGCAGTGGGGAGGTCCTGGTGCGAGGTGGAACGTACTCCACATACTTCTCCACATCAGTGTCCTCATCGATCAGCCGAAAGGATGGCGCCACAAATTTCGATTTTCCCTTTGCGGCGTAAGTCGGAGCTTGCATGGGGGCGATAATACCTGAAAGAGCTTAGTTAGTACCAAAACAAGAAAATAATACACTCGGAAATTTTTTAGAACAAGAAACGAACCAAAATAAAAACTCAAAAAAAATTCCTGGACAGTAGTAGAACTGTCCACTTACAGTCCGTAGGTCCCCTTCGTAGGTCAGAGTTCCCATAAGTTGGGTCTCTGATGTGAACCACAGATGTACAGAACGGTCCGTCGATAGAACGACGGACCGTAGTCCACCTCCGTGGTTCCACACTTGGTGACTATTTCATGTGCAATAGACCCACGGACCTGACCTACGGTCCGTGGACGGGATCTCGTGGGTCAGTTCTGTGCCAGGTTTCAGACATGCCTCATCTTGTACTCATTATTTCAACAAATCAATTAATCATCTTAGGTCTAATCATGCATTTCAACAAAATATATGGTAGTTCGTCATCCTTAGGGTTCCGATTACTCACAAATTGACTTTTTGACATACCGAACTAGGAACCCTAAGTTAAAACTTCCATTTAGACCTTTTACCCTGATTCAATTAGTTTTAATAAACTTCACATTCACATACCATCATACCAAGGGCTATTCTAGCATATCCAACATATAACCATAAAATCAACAACTCTAATAACCCAAGGTCAAGTTCCAACTTCGTGACTTCATAATACAACAATGAATTCAAAGTCAGGGTGAAATCGTTTACCTTTCAAGCAATTGAATTGGGTGAGTGTGATGACACAATAGACTCCTTAGAACTTTTGGTATCCTTTAACACCAAACCCGGATAATGGAATCATTGGGGAATGGAGATGGGGGATTTAGGGAGAGAAAGAGATGATATGGGAGTTTGGGCAAATGAATGGGGATTTATGTGGGAGTTATAGGAGTGATTAGGGGGTTTAAAAACTTTTGGGGGAGGGGGGGTTTAGATAGACGTGGGAAATGTTTTAAATATGCATGGTTTTATTTAAAGGGAGTCCGGGTCGGGTTGGTAGAACCCTAGGTTTGGACTCACGAAACCCCATCTACAGGCCGTGGGTTGACCTACGGACCATAGGTCACTCTGACACAGATTTGTTTTAGAAAACTTACCTGGGATCTACGGACGCCATTCACGGTCCGTGGATAGACCCACAGACCGTCGATAGGGTCTGTAGACCACTGCACAACCTTTTTCTGCAGATTTTGCCTTTCGCCCCTGTACACGTAGAACCCATTAGGACTTTCTTTTTACATTTTCTGGATACTTTTTAGACACAGACCCTATTCTACATCTAGCCAACACTAATACAAAAATAAAACACTTACCTAAAGAGTTTCATAAAATAGAATAAGAGAAGAAAACTTCTAGTTCGAAAAGGAAAACCTATAGTTGGCTAGATTGTACATCTTGGGTTGCCTCCCAAGTAGCACATGATTTAACGTCGCGGCACGACGCAGCCCCCTCGATTACTCAGACTTCATCAAGATAGTAGGCCTCAATCACTTCTTGCACACTCTCCAACCTCCTCATGTAGACTATTATCCTCTGGTGATTGGCCTTGAACCTTGTCCCATTCCTCTTCTCGAGCTCAACCATTCCATGTGGGGACACTTGGGTCACTCTGAATAGTCCGGTCCAATGGGACTTGAATCTGCCAGAAACCAGCGCAACTTTGATTTAAACAACAACACCAGATCCCCAGGAGCTAGTTTTCACTTTTCTGTCTTTTGATCTTGGAGCTTTTTCTCTGTGCACAAGGTTGCACCTAACTTCTCCTTACTAGACACTTCAGCACCATTTTCGAAAATGTGACTCACAACAGATACCGGTTTAAGATCACTTTCCTGCTTCATAGACTTACAGATGTTAAAGGTCACCTCCTCCTTATTCAGTCGGAACTTCATCTGCCCTTTCTTCATATCAACTAAGGCACGCCAGTAGCAAGGAATGGTCTCCCTAAGATGATGGGGACCTCAAAGTCAACCTCGCAATTAAGTATCACAAAATCTGCTGGAAAAATGAATGACCCCACTTTCACAAGGACATCTTGAAGCACTCCAATGGGCTTTTCCACAGTTCTATCAGCCATAAGTAAGCGCATCGCAGTTGGTTTTGGAGCTCCTAAACCCAACTTCTTATAAATCGACAATGGCATCAAGTTAATGCTGGCCCCCAAATCACACAAGGCCTTCACAAAGTGCATCTTACCGATGGTGCAAGGAATAGTGAAAGCTCCGGGATCCTCTTTCTTTTGTACCAGTGACCTCATTGAAATAGTACTACAATGCTGCAAACTCTCATCATTCTCAAAACTAACAACCCTCTTTCTGGTCACCAAGTCCTTCATGAATTTTTCATACCCAGGCATTTGGTCCAAAGCTTCTATCAACGGGACATTGATGGAAAGTTGTTTCAACATAGTTATAAACCTGGGGTATTTTTCTTCTTCAGTTTTTTGCACTAACCTCTGTGGGAAAGGAGGTGGAGGTCTAGGCATGTGAACAACCTTTTGGGTTACCTCCGCTTCCTTCTCTGTAGCACTTTTAGACTCTCCAGTAACCTCAATCTTATCATCATCTGTTTCTACCACTTTTTCCATATCAGATGGCATGGGGGGATCAATAGTCTGCTTTCCTCCGTGAGTGGTGATTTCCATACAATGCCCATCATTTTTTGGATTCTGGATGGTGTTGCTGGGAAGTGTTCCCGGTTGGCGTGTATTCACAGTAGCAGACCACTAACTAAACTGCTGCTCAAGTTGTTTTATCGACACTGCATGGGCATCAACTTTCTGACCAATCCCGGACAACCCAATGCACATCTCTATCACATTCTCATCAGTCGTGTCAAACCTCTTCATCATCTTCTGCATCATATCCTCAATCCGTGAAATACTACCCCCAGCTTCCCTATTGCCAGATTCCCGATTTGCAAGTGGAATATAAGGCTCGACTCTCTCGTTCCTGTTGCCATAGTTGTTCCGGTTATAGTTTTTGTTGCGATTGTAGTTCCCATCCCGGACATCATGACCCTCTCGATTGTAGTTACCATAGTTCCAACCTTGGTTTCCTTGACCTTGGCACCAATTATCCGAATTGGAACCTTGGGCGTTGGCTCGGAAACCCCTCGTCTGATCATTCACTAAGTAAGCATCTTCCTCATAGTAGCATTTATCAACTGGTGGTGGTGAAGTTCTAGTCAAGTAGTGTACCGCATTCACCTTTTATGCACCTCCGCTCACATGCTTCAATACCAACCCAAGTTCTGTCCTCATCTGAGCCATCTCCTCACGAATGTCATCGACCGATTGACTAGGTGTGACTTGAACTGCAAAAGTGTTTCTTCCAGTGTCTGACTTTCAAGTGCTCCATGCTTTATTATTTTGGGAAATCTTCTCCAATTTCTCTGCGATCTCCTCAAAAGTGCATTTACCATATGATCCTCCAGCGATAGTATCAACCACAGCCTTACCATTGTCATCCTGACCTCTGTAGAAGTATTCCTTCAGTGATTCATCATCAATACGGTGATTTGGAACACTTCGTATGAATGTAGTGAACCTATCCCACAAACTACTCACAGACTCTCCAGGTAGTGTTACAAAGTTGTTCAGTTTGTCCTTGTGATTCAGCTTCTTGGACAACGGAAAATACTTTGCCATGAACACCTTGTGCAATTGATCCCATGTGTGAATTGAGTTGTACGAAAGCTCCGAAAACCATACCGCAGCATCTCCGGTCAGTGATAGAGGGAAGACTCTCATTCATGTCCAATTCTGGTCGACCCACACAACTCTTGCAAACACTCCTCAACTTAGCCATGTGCCCATGCAGATCTTCCGAAGCCATACCAGAGAACAAACCTCTTGCTGTAAGCATTTGCGTCAAACTGCTAGTCACCACGAATGTATTCCCTAGAGGTAGAGGATGGAGAAAAACAGGTCCTTCAGATTCAATGGTATTGAAGTCGACCCTGTAATTATTATGCAGTCTTGGTTCAGGTGGGTTTTGCACCCTCAATGCATCTCTGAGTAGATTATCACCCTAAACCTGAGCGTTCTCATTATTCATTTGTTCCTCAGGATTCTCTATGACTAGATTATTACGGAACCCTTGGTTATTCATCTTTCTCAAAGTTTTGCTCAACTCTGGATCGTATGGGGTCAGTGGTTCGCCTCGACTCCGTGTACTTGACATGCACTAGAGCAGAAACCTGAAGAAAACAAAAACAAATGAAAACGTAAAATCAGGAAATAATTGACTAAAGTTCAATAACGTAGTTAAACTTAATCCAAAGGCCTTATTCCCCAGCAGCGGCGCAAAAATTTGATACGCTCAAATTACACCTCCCTAAAGAAGTATAAGCAATCGTTGTCAAATAAAGAACCCAACTTGTAGGTTGGGGTCGATCCCACGAGGAATATGGTTTAGACTTAAACTTAACTCACTATTATATTCGTTTAGTCAACTTATTTTCAAGACAAGTAAATAAAAAAAAGGGGGGGGGGGATTTGTGAAACAAATAACTGATTGTTGTTTAAGTAACAAGTGAGCAAGATTCAAACTTTGTTGTTATCAATGAGAGAGAGAAACTAGGGTGTATGTGTTCCCCATAAGCTCTTAACGCGGTATCCCTAATAATAGTAATCCTTTCCAACTGTTTTACATGCAAAGTTGGTAAGATATGTATCCCTAAGTGATTGGTCCTCCAAATAGAGAATTTCACTCCGCACCTTGGTCCGGCTACGTGTGTATAATTTACTAACCCTTACCTTTACCTCAGTTTAGACATCACATTAATATATGGCTTAGTTTTCACCATCGCACCAATTGACATTCGACTATTAGATAGTATCACACTAAATCTCTGTTGTTAATTCTTTTCTCATTAACTACCTCCTTGGTCCGGCAAGTAGCAACGAGGCGAGTTCAAACGTTGCGCACCGTTAAAAAGACTTCTAAGAGAAAGAATTAACAATACATCCATAAACACTATTCAAGAATTACTTAATTATTATTCATACTTTGTTAATTGCTCATGGTTCCCACAACCATAATTATGGATTTAGCTACTCATACTTGAAAGAACACAATTCATAATTGGGTAAAGAGAATTCATGAACTTACGATTAGAGTGGAAAAAACCCGAAATCTCCAATTGAATTTCAAAGCGAAAATCTTATAAACCGAAATCCAGAAATTAAATTACCAAAATTTGCAAGTTAATTCCCAAGAAAATATCAAGAATTAAAAGTAATCAATAGTGTCTAACCCCCAAACACAAGGTTTACATGCCCTATTTATAGAAAAACATGTCCTAAACAAAAAGGAAACAAAATAAGGAAATAAATTTTCTGGACGCGGCTTTGGTCGACGACTCAACCTACGGACCGTGGGTTGACCTACGGTCCGTAGGTCCCCTCCGTTGGTCAACACTTAGACTTTTTCTGCAAGGCCTGGAACCTTCAACTCCCAGTTCATCACTGAAGGATGTGCAGACGGACCGTAGGTTGACCTATGGTCCGTGGGTCCTCTTCCGTGGCTCCACATTTAGGATTTTCATCTGGTATTGGAACTTCAACTCTCTGAACACCTTCTACGGACGTGCAGGACGGCCCGTAGGTTGACCTACGGTCAGTAGGTTGCTTCGTGGTTCCATACTTGGTCAGACTTCCCTGATGCTCCCATCTATGCCCACCATCGACGGACCGTCATAGGACCTACGGTCCGTAGGTCCCTTCGTGGGATGCTACTTCTGCAGATTTTTCAGCTGTCATCTCACTAAATCCCATCGAAGCCTATTTCCTGCAAACATGACACAAAAACATTATTTCCAATACAAAATGGCTCTAGACACACACAACTCTTAAGTGAAATGTATCAAAAATACCGTAAACTCACGGTATATCAATAGGCATCGAGGAGTTAAGTTTGGCATGGCTAAGTAAGGACCACGGAAGCCCAGAAGGGCCATGGTCCTCACAACGGTTCGTGATGGAAGTCGTGAAGAATTTCCAGGAGACATGCTTTGAAGAACCACTTTTTGATATTGCTAAGTAAGGACCACGGGGGGCTTCACGGACCGTGAAGCCCTTGACGGGTCGTCTTACTGTTCATGAAAAGCCCTGACAATTCAGTCCTACTTCGAGTAAGACTCTTTTTAGACAAGCTATTTGAATTAATTAGGTCGTAATTTGGAATTATCTCGTCATATCTGGAACGAGCGACTATGTCACGACCCAGACCGTCGTGATTGACACCCACACTAACCCTCCGATAGGAAAACCATTACTACAACCTAACTAAGCAGCCTTAACCAAAATACTACATATTTAAAGATACGGAAGCAGGTTTAAATCCAGAATTGAAATGGAGTTCCCATAAACTCCGAAAGTTCGACAAAACCATTACCAAAACATTGCGGAAAACACCCCTAGAAACTAAAAGTCAATGTACCAAAACTCTACTAACAACCAGTCTAAGAACAAGGGGTACAACCCCAAAACTAAACAAGCAAATATCTAAAGTACTAGACTAAGTCCGAACCGAAATGGACTAAACAGAATGAGAACTCATGGCAGCCTGAAAGAACTGGCTCACCCTTGAATTTGGTCTCGATCAGTGATCTCCTAAATGAGGTCTGTCAGTAGCCACCTGAAGATGCCCTGTACTCAAGAAAGAAAGAGAAAGTGCAGTATCAGTACAGAACCACAGTGTACTGGTAAGATCACGCGGCTACTCCCATAAGCATAATATACAAAGACAATCACAATATAATAAGCACACATATACGGAATAAAATTCAGTTATCATTTCAGGAGCAATGTACAATTCCATATTCTCAATAGCAAATAGATATGACAACACAATGGTCCTCTCAGGGAACCATACCAAAACTGTTAGTGTGTCAGAACGTGACACCCGATCTCAATTAGTATGTCAGAACGTGACACTCGATCTAATATATGTGTCAGAACGTGACACCCGATCCAATGTATGTGTCAGAACGTGACACCCGATCCAATCAACACAACCACAATCACAATCACATCCATAATGTACAATACTCAAATCATATAGTCAAGTACACAAGTTCATGGCATGCATTGTTCATAATCAATTCATTAGGTTCGTTTCCAAATTTTCATTCTTCGCATAAACGCATGCATACAATATAGCAATCAATCGATATACATCACACAAATAGGAACTCAAACCATCACCTACCTCGAAACCAAGCTTGAATCCCCCTAAGGCACTTGAATTTTCCCTTTCCAGATTCTTTCCGCTTGTTCGTGGTCTAAAAACAACAATTTTAATACAAGGATTAATAAACGAGGCCTAATTACCCAGATTACAATCAACATCATCAACCCTAGACCAAACCCAAGATCCCAATACCCAATTTAGGGCTTTTTCCACCATTAACTTCAGATCAAAACCTTCCCCTAATAACAATTACCAAAAAATCTAAGTTCTACGGATCGAATGACGGATTAGGGGAGTAAAATCCTTACCTTTAGTGCTAGAAGAGGTGGAAAACCTTCAAGAAAAAGCCCTGGGTCGTCTCTAAGATCTCAAGAATGAAACTTACAGAAAATAACATTTTTCGGGTTTAATTCCAACTTAAGTCGCGATTGGGCCGCTACGGCGAACCCTATCCCACCACAGCGGCCCCGCCCTGGCGGGATAAATTCCACTTCGGCGCCTTGTGTGGAGACAACGTCAGAATTAGAGTTTCATACCCCCCTTTTACAACACACCTTCAACCCATGACATTCAAAAATTACCCGTTCACGCTAAGATTAGTTTTGAGAGTTCTATTCGCCTGAATTCTATTCCGTAAAGTCGTACAAGTTCCTTAACATCTTAGCTAGCTACTCATGTGATCAAAATCATAATTAGATATCTCATTCATTACTAGATTTTCCTAGAACTAACATGACTCATATTTCATCCAAATCTAGACTAGGCTAGGAATTTCTAAGTCACTACTCAAAAGTTTTCTGGCTCCAATTTTTTCCCCATTGGCTTTTCTCTAACGACAGAATCAGGTCAGTACAATAGATACCAATTTACCCATCACTCGTCCCCGAGTGATCAACTAGGAAAGACTGGCTAAAGTAAGGGTAGAGTAGTACCTGAATCGTCGAACAACTGGTGATACTTATCTTGCATATCCCTCTCATTCTCCCAAGTAGTTTCCTAAACCGGATAATGATTCCATTTAACTTTCACAGACTTTATCTCCTTGGTCCTCAGCTTTCGAATATCGCGATCAAGAATTGCAACCAGTTCCTCTCATACTGGAGGTCTTTTTTTAACAAAACTGAGTCCCATTTTATAATGTAATCCCCGTCCCTATGATACTTCTTCAACATGGACACATGAAATACCAGATGAACTCCCGATAAGTTAGGAGGTAAAGCCAACCTATAAGCCACTGGCCCTACATGGTCAAGAATTTCGAGTGGTCCAATGTATCGAGGACTAAGGTTGCCCTTCTTGCCGAATCTCATCACCCCTTTCATGGGTGACACCTTAAGAAGAACTTTCTCCCCAGTATGAAAATGCAATGTCTCTTACTTTATGGTCTGCATACTTTTTCTTTCGACTTTGGGTTGCTAGAACCTTAGTTTGGATGCTTCTTACCTTATCCTGAGCATCATTCACCAAGTCAACCCCCAAAGGTTTCACATCTCCAGCCTCAAACCATCCTATGGGTGATCTACGTCCTCTTCCATATAGTGTCTCAAATGGTGCAATATCAATGGTGGAGTGGTAACTGTTATTATAGGAGAACTCACACAAAGGTAGGAACTTATCCCAATGTCCTCCAAAGTCAATCACACATGCCCTCAACATGTCCTCTAACACTTGAATAGTCCTCTCTGACTGACCATCCATTTGCGGATGGAAGGCTGAGCTAAAGGTGAGTTGAGTACCCAACTCCTCAAGCAATTTTCCCCAAAACTTGGATGTGAACTGTGTACCACGGTCCGAAATGATAGAAAGGGGCACTCCGTGCAACCTTACTATCTCTTTCACATACACCTTAGCCAATTGTTGCGCATTATAGTCTACTCTGACTGGAATGAAATGGGCTGACTTAGTCAACCTGTCAACCACTACCCAAATATAATCAAATTTCCCCAAAGTCTTGGGGAGACCAACCACGAAATCCATAGCTATCCTTTCCCACTTCCATTCCGGAAATGGCATTCGCTGAAGCAAACCTGCAGGCCTTTGGTGCTCATATTTTAATTGCTGGCAGTTTTGGCAGTTAGCCACAAACTCAGCTATGTCTTTCTTCATTCCAGGCCACCAATAAAGTTGCTCCAGATCTCGGTATATCTTGGTCACACCCGGATAAATGGAATACCGCGAACTATGGGATTCTGTCAACAAATTTAAAATAAAGTCATCCACTCGAGGAACATAAATTCTTCCTTTAAAACAAAGCACACCCCCCGCATCAAGAACCATATCTTGCGCCTTACCAGACACTGTCTTCTTTCTAAGCTCATTCAAATTCTCATCCTCAAACTGTTTGGCCTTGATCTCCTCAATGAATGTGGCCCTGACCTCAATGCTAGCTAACACCCCACCTCTTTTTGAGATGCCCAACTACATGAACTTAGACTTCAACGTTTGAATTTCCTTAGTCAAAGGTCGCTTGGATACACCCAAGCAAGCTAGACTACCCATACTCACCGCCTTCCGGCTTAATGCGTCTGCCACCACATTAGCCTTTCCCGGATGATACTGGATGGTTACACATAATCCTTGAGTAAATCCATCCACCTTCGCTGTCTTAGATTTAGATCCTTTTGAGTGAATACATGCTGTAGGCTACGGTGGTCAGTAAATACTTCACACTTGACACCATAAAGATAATACCGCCAGATCTTAAGGGCAAATACTACCGCTGCCAACTGCAAAATCATTCGTCGGGTAGTTCCTCTAATGTACCTTCGATTGTCGTGATGCATAAGCTATGACATTCTTATCCTGCATCAGCACAGCAGCCAAACCCAAATGTGAAGCATCACAATAAATAAGGAAATACTTACCTTCCACCGGTAGTGCAGGAATAAGTGTTGTGGTCAATAGAGTCTTGAGCCTTTGAAAGCCCTCCTTACATATTTCAGTCCATTCGAAAGGTACCTCCTTTTTGGTCAACCTTGTCTGATGTGTGGCAATGGAAGCAAAGTTCTTCACAAATCAATGATAGTAGCTGACAAGCCCCACAAAACTCCTAATTTCAGTCACAGAATTAGGTCGGACCCGATTCCTGACTGCTTCAATCTTTTGGGGATCTACCACTACCCCTTCCTTTGAAACTACATGCCCCAAAAAAGGCAACCGACGTCAACCAGAACTCACACTTAAGAAAATTTAGCATACAATTGTTTTCTCCCAAGAACACCCAGAACAATGCGAAGATGGTTGACATGCTCTTTCTCACTCTTCGAATAAACTAAAACATCATCAATAAAACAATAACAAACGAATCCAGAAATGGTTTGAACACACCATTCATCAAACTCATGTAGGATGCATGCGCATTTGTCAACCCAATCGACATCACTAGAAACTCGTAGTGCCCATAGCGGGTCCTGAATGCCGTTTTTGGTATATCCTTAGGACTAATCTTTAACTGATGATTTATATCAATCTTAGAGAAAACTGATGCACCCTGCAACTGGTCAAAAAGATCATCTATCCGAAAAAGTGGATACTTGTTCTGAATGGTGACCCTATTCAATTGGCGATAGTCTATGCACATTCTCATACTACCATCATTTTTCTTAACAAACAACACAGGAGCACCCCACGGGGAAGCACTAGGACGGATGAAACCTTTATCAAGAAGCTCCTGAATTTGAGCTTTAAGCTCTCTTATCTCCACCGGAGCCATGCGATAAGGAGGAATAGAAATGGGATGAGTACCAGGTTCTAAGTCAATGTATAAATCTATATCTCTATCTGGAGGCATACCAGGCAAATCGGTAGGAAACACTTCTCTAAATTCTGACACCACATGAATAGACTCAATAGAGGGAGACTCGACCTCAACATCCTGAATATGAGCCAAATAAGCCAAACAACCCTGCCCCACCAGTTTCCTAGCCTGAATGGAGGATATGACCTTAGCTGGCTTAGGCTTGTACACCCCTTCCCACTCTAACTTTTCCCTACCAGGGATCTCTAGAGTCACAGACTTAGTATTACAATTAAGCACAACATAATATGGGGACAACCAAGTTATGCCTAAGATGATATCGAAGTCAGTCATATCCAAAATACCAAATCAGCCCAAGTCTGATAACCCATAAAAAAGATAGGACAAGCACGATACACATGGGTGACTATGACAGACTCTCCAACTGGGGTAGAAACATGGATGGGGGCATCAAGTACATCACAAATCATACCAAATCCCAAGGCAAACTGAACTGAAACATATGAATAAGTAGAACCCGGATCAAACAAAACAGTAGCCATCCGGTCATATACAATAATAGTACCTGTGATCATTGCGTCAGAAGACTCTGCCTCGCTCTTGCTAAAAAAGGCATAACACTAAGCCCTGTCATCTTGACGGGTGACCTCCTTGCCTGGCTGCGCTGCACCTCTGCCTGCATTGCCATTTCCCCAACGTCTATGACCTCGCTGATTTCCTCCTCGCCCACCTTGTGAATGTCCTCTGCCATCATTACCGTTACCCGCGGGTACCACTGCTCTAGTCTGCTGCTGTGCGGGGTCCAACATGCACGGGTGGGGACAATCTCTCCTCATATGCCCAGGTTCTCCACAATTAAAACAAGTGCGAACAAAAGACGGTCTGTTGCCCATTGAAGGTGCGGCTCCCTGGCTATTGATTAACGTTTCAAGGACAATTCATCCAATTCTAAGCGTCAACGGTCGTTAATCAGTATAAAACCCAACTAAATGAGTTGGGGTCGAATCCCACAGAGAGCGGTACATGTTTGAGATTCAATAGGGAAGTATGAATATACTCAAATCAGTCATAGGAATAAAAATGACTGAATAAAAACATCATTCAAATCAGGGGATGACACGAATGTCAAATAGGGGGTTTTGGTTTGAAAATTATCAACTACAACCAGCAGCAAACAATATGAAATAACAATAATGAGACGGGTTCTTGGGATGTGATTCGATTATAGGCTATTATAGACAAATGGGTAATTGCAACTATTAGAAAATGGCTAAATATTAGTGAGTAAGCTAGGCTATAGAGGAGATAAATTTTCTCTCGAACAATTTACCCCGAATCAAGTTGATTTCTCTCGAACATCAACAAGCATGCAAAATAAGAACAGCCCACACCTTAGTCCATTCAATCGCTCGAGCTGAATGTGTGGAAAAGGGTTTAGGATTCACTCTCTCGAGCTGAACCCAGGTCAACCCAATACCCACAGACCATCAATCAAACACCTTAGTTCTAAAACCTCTCTCTCGAGTAAGCCAAGAACACAAAGGTAGAATTGCATTTGCAACTATAATTCTTAAATTAACCTACAATAAATGATTGAACTCACTTTTAAATAGCAAATAAACTAACAATTAGCAATACCCATAAGCTAAATCAGCCCATAATCACACCTCAAGAATTGGGGATTTAGCTAGATATCATAAAAAGGTAAAAACAGTTACCAAATTGATTATCCATCAACTGGGTAAGTGTAGATTCATCCTTACAATGCTCCAATTCGAAGAATATCACAGACCCACTTCCAATTTCTCAAAAGTGAAAAACTTCAATTCTTCAAAGCTTAGGAAAAACTAGAGAAAACTTGTCTCCCAGTTCAAAACTCAAATAATAGATTCTAAGATACGAATTGATATGAAAATTCATACTAAACTAAATATTCAAAGACGTATTTATAGTTGCCAAAAATGTTCTGCGAAGAGTCACTCGGCGAAGTAAGTCGGGCTCGCCGATCCACTTAGTGACTCACCCTTTGGTCATTTCTATCGCCCTTCTGCCTTGGCATTCAGCATCCTCAAGGTCTGTAACTTTAGGTGATATATCACTGCATCGCGGAACCACTCGGAGATTCGCCGACTGCTCCTTTCTCTCGGAAACTTGATTTTTACCCTCAGAGCTTGGCACGCTGGAACTTTAGGCGGTCGAATGGCCAATCGGCGACTCGCCAAGTGGACTTGGCGATCACCAGGCTCTATTTTCTTCATTCTTTCAGCTCGCTTTGTTTCTTTTTGCAACTTAGTGTCCTTGCTTTGTTCCTCAATCCATAATCCTGAAAATCAAGAGTTTTACATCAATTATTGGCATAAAATAAGCATTTGAGGACACTAAACCTATACAAATAAAGCCCTAAATGAGTCCAAATCTCGGAATCATCAACACTCCCAACTTAAACTTTTGCTTGTCCTCAAGTAAAACTCAAGTTCAGTAGTTCAAAAAGGATGTCTCAAAAAGTGCTACAAAAGACTCAATCATGAATGGACACCACAAGACTCAACTTACTCATACAAGGATCAATTGTGCACTCAAAGATTCAAGTTTTGACTCACCATCATCAAAGATTCTTAAGTTCACAATACTTGCTTCAAATGCAAGATCAAGCTCAACAAAGGTACTCAAATGCCCTCAAAACAAAGATGATTCCATATTCACACACAATTGTTCAACAATTTATAGCTCCAGAATCACAAACAACTCTCACACTCAAAGAGATGAACAGATGCATGACTTCACCCATAGGTTTGCCTTTATTTTCTAGCCAACATTTGTTTCAGCTCACTCAAGATCAAAAAGGTCTTTTCAAGGCTTGTAACGAGGCTGAGTGTAAAGGTATGGTCATTTAGGCTCAGTGAATGCTATCCTCATGTAATGTGGTGTGAACAACTTTCTTTCATTTTCTTCAGCATTTTTATTCATGCTCAAAATTCACCCCATTATTCACTTCTCATGGAATACCGGACACCCCGTTTCTTTTGCAATTTTCACAACTTTTTTCACCACTTTTTCATTCTTTTTTTTTTGTATGGAGGGGTTCCATCTTTTTCAAGTCCATGGATAAAGGGGGACTTCTTCACACTTCTTGATTTTCCTTCTCTTTTCAGTGGCCTAAGTTGTCTATTCAAACACACCACGCTTTTATTAGGATTATAGGTGAATGGATAAAGAGGGGTTTCAATTTCATCAAGTTTCTTCCAAGAAAAGGACAAGACTCAAAGGGGTTTAAGCAAGATTCACACATCTCACAAGGTTGGCCACAAAAGAGGTATATTGTCAAATTGTTTCACTCTTAAAAATTATTGCCTAAGATCATTTCAAGAGCTTGCATCACTTAGTCAACCGGACCAACGAAGCAAATTCTAGGTGTCATCACACAAGGTTCACGGTAAGCTCATCACACAAAGCATTGGCTCCATTATCAAACAAGTCTCCACACTTTCGCTAGTGTGCAATGTTCATCACAAGAGACTCATTCGGTAATTGGCTAGTCACAACGAGATGCAAAAAGTTCACATATTGTCTATGCAACTTCATTTGGCCTCATCGTAGCCGCGCATTCATTGTTGTTCGATTAAGAGTACTATTCAAGTCATCGGTATTGATCATGACCAATACTCAAATTCACACAAGAACAACCACATTATCACAAAATAAGAGGTGGCAAATTTTTTGGAAGGGTCAAAACCATTTACAATCAAAACAAGGAGCCATAAGCTCAAACATCCACAAAACAGTGTCAAAACATAATTTTCAGCACAAAAACCCAATATATACAAATATGATAATCAAAAGAGGTAGGTATGGAAATACCTCATCCCACCAAAAATAAAAGCAATTTGTCCTCAAATGCAAAAAAATAAACAAAGTCAATAAAAAATGACAGAGAGGGAGGTAAAGAAGGGTCCTGTCTACACAGTCGCTCCATCTGTCTGGGCATCAGTGCCCGGTGTAACATCAGAACTACTGGCTCCACTAGGATCAGCCATGGGTGTGTCTATCAATGAGATCTGCACAGCTGAATCCACCATAGCCTCCTCATATCCTGTAAGGCCTTTATAAGCGGCCTCCTCATCTACTCCAAGCTGCTCCTCATTAGTCTCAGTCTCGGACTCTACAGCAGCTACCTCCTCAATCCTCCGAATGTCGGTACAGGAGGTGGGAGTGACTTCCACATCCTTCTTCTCATCTTGAGGCACTCGGCCTCACCTGCACAGCTCGGTGATCAGCACCGAAAAGGGGAGAGAAGTCTGCCGCTGCTTGGCCCTCATGACCATTTCTTGGCCAATGATCATTCCCAAGTTCAGCCTTGTCCCATCAATGATGCAACCAAGGTAGGATGCTTTCACGTGGCGGAGAATCGACTCGTTCTGGGATGGCATAATAGTACTGCTGATGAAGCCAAACAAGTACCTCGCTGCTACATTGAGGTCCTTCTTTTCAATGGGTGCTCCAACCTCGATCCACTTAGGAGTACCATCAGAAATCAGAGGAGCCAACCACTTTTTCATATTTTCCAACGTTTTTGTCCAGATCATGTGTAGACAGTCATCCTCTATATCTACTGAACATTCCAGGACTGCATTGATAGCATCACTATCACACTTCACTTTCTTGTCCCTGATGACCACATAATCAACCGGCTTGAATCTGGTGGCCTGCTTCTTCCCTTGTGGCACTAGAGCTCCATAGGCAGTGTAGAATTCTCGGACCCAATTTGGAATGTAAGGGTCCCGGGGTCTAGTGAATATCTGAAACTTGTGGGCCCTCAAGCAGCTCATAATCTCTGGTACCGGTCTATTACTACATCAGTAGATAGCCTCTTTTCTTCGATGATGGTCCTCAATCCCTCAGTCTTCAGTCTGTTCATAGACCGGGAGGAAGACCCTGTGCAGGTGGTGCTGGAACCACGGCCTGATTTGGGATAGGAATGGGAGTAGTGGCCTAGGGAGTCTTGATCCTACACGGATAATTAAACCTCTTGGATCGCAGCTCCTCTCTCTGGGCTAGTTGGAGCTCATCCTCAAGCTTAGAAATCGTAGCCTGAAGATCCTGGTTCTCACCCTCACTCTCAGAAGTGGTGAGGTGAGTAGCGTATACACCGTCACTGTCGGAGCTGACCTCCGGTGACGCAGGAGTAGGTGCCTTGCCTTTCCCTTTTCCCTTCCCACCTGTGGTAGGAAGTTTGGTTGCCTTTTCCCGGGATGCAGCTGCATCCTTATTTAATGTGATTCCCTTTGCCCTCTTGTGGGGCGGTATGTCTCGGCTTGCTACCTTTGGTCTAGCCATTTCTGCGAAACATACCAAAATAAGTTAGAACAACTCAAGAAAAATTGCAGAAAAATAAGCTGCAGAAAGACTCGCCGAATCACTTTGGCGAGCAAGATCCGGTTCGCCGAAAGGATTGGCACAAAAATTTTCTAGAAAAGTAGCCTGTCGGCGATGGGAAGGGCCTTTCGGTGAATGGCCGACATCATTCGGTGAGCACAGACAAGCCCGCCGAAAGTTACAGTGTATTTTAGTGGTTAGGGGCGCAAAATGGGCTATCAAGGAAGCCTTTCGGCGAGTCGCCGAGTGCACTCGGCGAACTCAGGATTCTCGTCGAAAGTAACAGAACCAAACTCACTTAAAACATGAAATTAAAGGCGATATGGCGGAACTTTGGCGAATCGCCGAGTGGTTCGGCGAGCTCGACCTAGCTCGCCAAACTGCCCAACGTGCCATTTTCAACCCAAACTTCCAAATTCAACCCCGCAGCCTTCGAAAACAAAATCAAACCACATACACCTTCAATTAGGCTAAGACCCACTAGACCCATGACATCGGGGTACTCAGACTTCCACCGATTTGGCCAAAATTGGCCATTTGATGACTTTATCCCTTAGGAATGACGTCAAACGCTCTATCATTTGACAAAGCACGTCATTTAGCACAATACGAGGTTACTCAGACTTCACCCGACTAGACCCAACAACAATTAAGCACAACCCAATAATTTATGATCAATTTAAGGTACAAAATTTGGGAAATCAACAACTTAGGAAATTTAGGCATGAAATCGAATTTAGAACAGGCAAACAAGCACACAATCATGATTTCAGAGAGGCCCAACACACATTAGTAAGAACAATACGACTGCAAATGAGTTTAACCGCTAATTACGAGTTTGGGGTTTGAAAAAGCAACCTTCAATGCCAAGTATAAGAACTTGTAAAGCTAGGCGACAAAGTATCCAACTCCGAACACCGAATCAACGACTAGAAAGCGGTAAATATGCGAAAATATAGGAAATATAGTGTCGGTGTGATTTTGTGAAGTTAAAAAGTGAGGGAATGTGAAAGAGTTTGAAAATTTAAACCATTGGCCTTTAAAAACCGTCCAGTTCTCGCCCTTTCGGCGATATTAGTCTACCTCACTGAACCACTCAGCGACACGCCGAGTAGTTACTTACCTCGCTGAGTTTTACAGGACCTCCAGTTAATGTGGGGGTCCGAACGGCGGACAAGGTCGGGCTCGCCGACCTGTTCGGCGAGTCGCTGACTTGTCCATGAGCCCGCCTAGTTTTACAGACTCTATCTTCATAAATTTTTGAGCCCAACGGCGGTCTAGGTCGGGCTCACCGACCGCTTCGGCGAGTCACCGACTGGACATTTTGCTCGCCAACCTGCACTTTTTAAACACATCCCTCTTTTTCACCTGCACAATCAACACACATTATTCCAAAAATAAAAAGAAAGCAATTAAGAACTTGGGTTGCCTCCCAAGCAGCGCCTTTGTTAATGTCATGACACGACACAAGTCCTCGCTCAAACTTCATTTTTGGGGTTTGCCATAGTATAACTAGGCAACCCCCCTTGTTGTCTCGGGTTTAAATGAGAAGAAATTTGACCCATTTGGGTCTCCAACTGCTTGATAGAGACAAATGAGAAGTCACCGTTTGGTTAGGGGTCGATACATCTTCCTTCATCTCCTTCAAAATTTTATCAGACCCTTCAACCTTGTTGAGAATACACGAGAGCATATCCTCAGAACGACCACCCTCAGAATCTTTGGGCTTTTGACCCTCGTGGGGAGGAACATACCTATCCTTCTCCCCATCCCTTTCCTTCCAAGTGGGGTTACGATCTGCATTCCACGTAGGCCCTCCACCACTGTTTAGCCTCACCCTAAAGCTAGAAGGTCACGAACTCTACTCCATGCTGGTGTACAATACCTAACTTGTGCAGCCTCTCAAAATAATCCAAGATGAATTCATTGGCGTCCTCACTCTCAGAACCATGAAACACAGGCGACTCCAACTTCAGAAACTTATTCAACATCTCATGCTCATTACCAGTCATAACGGGACCCAACAAAGGACGGAAAAATGCATCAGTGCCTAATGCTCCATCTACCCTGGGACTAGTAACATTAACGGGGCGGTTGATCGGAGGTTGAGTAGTTTGCACTGCTGGAAGGATTCCAGGACCAACCAATCCTTTCAGAAAAGACATGATCTATTACGCTAACACTGGGTCTAAGGGAGGAACGCCGGTATTCCTAGCCAGTGCATCCTCTTCCTGTCCAACATCCCCCTCGTCCTCAATCTCCAGATTCTATTCTACCTCTTCATGATGTATTTGAGGAACCTCATCTCTGGGAGCATTCTCGACTGGTGCTCCACCCATAGTGGGTGCTACCCTTCCTCGGCCTCTGCCCCTTTCTCTTCCTCTACCCCTACCTCGACCGCGACCTCTTGCTGCAGATTCCACAGCTGGATCATTGACGGGAGCTACGGGCCTGATGCCGTTGAATCTAGTGTTAACCATCTGCGGATAGAAGAGTGAAGGAGATTAGATATCAATTTGGATCACCAGATACCAATTGGAATCAAGTTATAGCACGAAAAGAGACAAGAGAAAATAGAGAAATTTGCTAAAGTCTTATAGCCTCTCGAAGAAAAGTACAGATGTCTCCGTATCATTCCGCAAGACTCTACTAGACTCGTTTTGGTATATCGAGATCAACGAACCTAGGGCTCTGATACCAACTTTGTCACGATCCAGACCGTCGTGATTGGCACCCACACTAACACTCCGGTAGGAGAACCATTACTACAACCCAACTAAGCAGCCTTAACCAAAATACTACACATTTAAAGATACGGAAGCAGGTTTAAATGCAGAAATGAAATGGAGTTCCCATAAACTC
Source organism: Solanum etuberosum (assembly GCA_029582245.1). Lineage (NCBI taxonomy): Eukaryota > Viridiplantae > Streptophyta > Magnoliopsida > Solanales > Solanaceae > Solanum > Solanum etuberosum. The sequence continues at coordinate 68,681 of JAJONR010001165.1, read as the reverse complement.
CAAAAGTTTGACAAAACCATTACCAAAACATTGCAGAAAACACCCCTAGAAACTGAAAGTCAATGTACCAAAACTCTACTAACAACCAGTCTAAGAATAAGGGGTACAACCCCGGAACTAAACAAGTGAATATCTAAAGTACTAGTCTAAGTCTGAACCGAAATGGACTAAACAGAATGAGAACTCATGGCAGCTTGGAAGAACTGGCTCACCCTTGAATTCCGTCTCGATCAGTGATCTCCTAAATGAGGTCTGTCAGTAGCCGCCTGAAGATGCCTTGTACTCAACAAAGAAAGAGCAAGTGCAGTATCAGTACATAACCACAGTGTACTGGTAGGATCACACGGCTACTCCCATAAGCACAATATACAACGACAATCATAATATAATAAGCACACATATACGGAATACAGTTCGGTTATCATTTCAGGAGCAATGTACAATTCCACATTCTCAATAGCAAATAGATATGACAACATAATGGTCCTCTCAGGGAACCCATACCCAAGCTGTTAGTGTGCCAGAACGTGACACCTGATCCCAATTAGTGTGTCGGAACGTGACACCGGATCCAATATATATGTCGGAACGTGAAACCCGATCCAATATATGTGTCGGAACGTGATACCCGATCCAATCAACACAACCACAATCACAATCACATCCATAATGTACAATACTCAAATCATATAGTGAAGTACACAAGTTCATGGCATGCATTGTTCATAATCAATTCATTAGGTTCATTTCCACATTTTCATTTTTCGCATACACGCATGCATACAATATAGGAATCAATCGACATACATCACACAAATAGGAAATCAAACCATCACCTACCTCGAAACCAAGTTGAATCCCCCTATGGCACTTGAATCTTCCCTTTCCGGATTCTTTCCGCTTGTTCGTGGTCTAAAAACAACAATTTTACTACAAGGATCAATAAACGAGGCCTAATTACCCAGATTACAATCAACATCATCAACAATAGGCCAAACCCAAGATCCCAATACCAAATTTAGGGATTTTTCTACCATTAACTTTAGATCAAAACCTTCCCCCAATAACAATTACCCAAGAATCTAAGTTCTACGGAGCGAAAGACGGATTTGGGGAGTAAAATATTTACCTTTAGTGCTAGAAGAGGTGGAAAACCTTCAAGAAAAAGCCCTGGGTCGTCTCTTAGCTCTCAAGAACGAAACTTGTAGAAAATAACATTTTGGGGTTTAATACTGACTTATGTCGCGACTGGGCGGCTACAGCGGACCCCATCCCGCCACAGCAGCCCCGCTATGGTAGGATAAATCCCACCCCGGTGGCTTGCACGGAGACAGAACGTCGGAATTAGAATTTCAAACCCCCATTTCACAACACACCTTCAACCCATGACATTCAAAAACTACCCGTTCACGCTGAGATCAGTTTCGAGAGTTCTACTCGCCCAAATTTGATTCCATAAAGTCGTACGGGTTCCTTAATGTCTTAGCTAGCTCTTCATGTGACCAAAATCATAATTATATATTTCATTCATTACCAGATTTCCCTAGACCTCACATGACTCAGATTTCTTCCAAATCTGGACTAGGCTAGGAATTTCCAAGTCACTACTCATAATTTTTCTGGCCCCAATTCTTTCCCCATTGACTTTTCTCTAACGACGGAATCAGGTCGTTACAATAGATACCAATTTACCCATCACTCATCCCCGATTGATCAACTAGGAAAGACTGGCTAAAGTAATGGTAGAGTAGTACCTGAATCGTCGAACAACTGGGGATACTAGTCTCGCATGTCCCTCTCGGTCTCCCAAGTTGCTTCCTCAACTGGACGATGATTCCATTAAACTTTCACAGACTTTATCTTCTTGGTCCTCAGCTTCCGGATATCACGATCAAGAATTGCAACCGGTTCCTCCTCATACTGGAGGTGTTTTTCTAACAAAACTGAGTCCCATTTTATGATGTAATCCCCATCCCCATGATACTTATTCAACATGGATACATGAAATACCGGATGAACTCCCGATTAGTTAGGAGGTAAAGCCAACCTATAAGCCACTGGCCCTACACAGTCAAGAATTTTGAATGGTCCAATGTATCGAGCATGAAGCTTGCCCTTCTTGCCAAATCTCATCACCCCTTTCATGGGTGACACCTTAAGAAGAACTTTCTCCCCAATCTGAAATGCCATGTCTCTTATCTTATGGTCTGCATACTTTTTCTGTCAACTTTGGGCTGTTAGAAGCTTAGTTTGGATGCTTCTTACCTTATCCTGAGCATCCTTCACCAAGTCAACCCCCAAAGATTTCACATCTCCAGTCTCAAACCATCCTATGGGAGATCTACATCCTCACCCATAAAGTGCCTCAAATGGTGCCATATCAATGCTGGAGTGGTAATTGTTATTATAGGAGAACTCACACAAAGGTAGGATTTTATCCCAATATCCTCCAAAGTCAATCACACATGCCTCAACATGTTTTCTAACACTTGAATAGTCCTCTCTGAGTGCCCGTCCGTTTACAGATGGAAGGCTGTGCTAAAGGTGAGTTGAGTACCTAACTCCTCATGCAATTTTCCCTAAAACTTGGATGTGAACTGCGTACCACGGTCCGAAATGATAGAAAGAGGCACTCCGTGCAACCTTACTATCTCTTTCACATACACCTTAGCCAATTATTGCGCATTATAGTCTACTCTGACTGTAATGAAATGGGCTAACTTAGTCAACCTGCCAACCACTACTCAAATAGAATCAAATTTCTCCAAAGTCTTGGGGAGACCAACCACGAAATCCATAGCTATCATTTCCCACTTCCATTTCGGAATTGGAATTCGTTGAAGCAAACCTGCGGGCCTTTGGTGCTCATATTTTACTTGCTGGCAGTTTTAGCACTTAGCCACAAACTCAGCTATGTCTTTCTTCATGCCAGGCCACCAATAAAGTCGCTTCAGATCTCGGTACATCTTGGTCACACCCGGAAGAACAGAATACAGCGAACCATGAATATCTGTCAACAAATTGTGAATCAAGTCATCCACTCGAGGAACACAAATTCTTCCTTTAAAACTGAGCACACCCCCCACATCAAGAACTATATCTTGTGCCTTAACAGACACTGTCTTCTTTCTAAGCTCATTCAAATTCTCATCCTCAAACTGTTTGGCCTTGATCTCCTCAATGAATGTGGCCCTAACCTCAATGCTAGCTAACACCCCACCTCTTTCTGAGATGCCCAACTGTATGAACTTAGACTCCAAGGTTCGAATTTCCTTAGCCAAAGGTCGCTTGGATACACCCAAGCAAGCTAGACTACCCATACTCACCGCCTTCCGGCTTAATGCGTCTGCCACCACTTTAGCCTTTCCCGGATGATACTGGATGGTTACATCATAATCCTTGAGTAACTCCATCCACCTTCGCTGTGTCAGATTTAGATCCTTTTGAGTGAATACATGTTGTAGGCTACGGTGGTCAGTAAATACCTAACACTTGACACCATATAGATAATGCCGCCAGATATTAAGGGCAAATACTACCGCCGCCAACTCCAAATCATGCGTCGGGTAGTTCCTCTCATGTACCTTCAACTGTCGTGATGCATAAGATATGACATTCTTATCCTGCATCAATACAACACCCAAACCTGAATGTGAAGCATCACAATAAATAAGGAAATCCTTACCTTCCACCGGTAGTGCAAGAATAGGTACTGTGGTCAAGAGAGTCTTGAGCCCTTGAAAGCTCTCCTCACATTTTTCAGTCCATTCGAAAGGTACCTCCTTTTTGGTCAACCTTGTCAGATGTGTGGCAATGGAAGCAAAGTTCTTCACAAATCGACGATAGTAGCTGGAAAGCCCCACAAAACTCTTAATTTCAGTCACAGAACTAGGTCGGACCCAATTCCTGACTGCTTCAATCTTTTGGGGATCTACCATTACCCCTTACCTTGAAACTACATGCCCCAAAAAAGGCAACCAAAGTCAACCAGAACTCACACTTAGAAAATTTAGCATACTATTGTTGTCTCCTAAGAACACCCAGAATAATGTGAAGATGGTCGGCATGCTCTTTCTCACTCTTCGAATAAACTAAAATGTCATCAATAAAAACAATAACAAACGAATCCAGAAATGGTTTGAACACACCATTCATCAAACTTATGAAGGCTGCAGGCGCATTTGTCAACCCAAACAACATCACTAGAAACTCGTAGTGCCCATAGCGGCTCCTGAATGCCATTTTTGGTATATCCTCAGGCCTAATCTTTAACTGATGATAACTAGACCTTAGATCAATCTTAGAGAAAACAGATGCACCCTACAACTGGTCAAAAAGATCATCTATCCGAGGCACTAGATACTTGTTCCGAATTGTGACCCTATTCAATTGGCAATAGTCTATGCACATTCTCATACTACCATCCCTTTTCATAACAAACAAGACAGGAGCACCCCATGGGGAAGCACTAGGCCGGATGAAACCTTTATCAAGAAGCTCCTGAATTTGAGCTTTAGGCTCTCTTAACTCCGCCGGAGCCATGCGATAAGGAGGAATAGAAATGGGACGAGTACCAGGTCCAAGTCAATGCAGAAATCTATATCTCTATCTGGAGGCATACCAGGCAAATCGGTAGGAAACACTTCTCTAAATTCTGATACCACAGGAATAGACTCAATAGAGGGAGACTCGACCTCAACATCCGGAATATGAGCCAAATAAGTCAAATCACCCTGCCCCACCAGTTTCCTAGCCTGAATGGAGGATATGACCTTAGCTGGCTTAGGCTTGTACACCCCTTCCCACTCTAACTTTTCCCTACCAGGGATCTCTAGAGTCACATACTTAGTATTACAATTAAGCACATCATAATAGGGGAAAAACCAAGTCATTCCTAAGATGATATCGAAGTCAGTCATATCCAAAATAACCAAATCAGCCCATGTTTGATATCCCATAAACAAGATATGACAAGCACGATAGACATGGGTGACTGTGACAGACTCTCAAACTGGGGTACAAACATGGATGGGGGCATCAAGTACATCACAAATCATACCAAATCCCAAGGCTAACTGAACTGACACATATGAATAAGTAGAACCCGGATCAAACAAAACAGAAGCCATCCGGTCATATATAATAATAATACATGTGATCAGTGCGTCAGAAGACTCTGCCTCGCTCTTGCCCGGAGGGGCATAACACTGAGCCCTGTCATCTTGACGGGCGACCTCCTTGCCTGGCTGCGCTGCACCTCTGCCTGCATTACCATTTCCCCGACCTCCACAGCCTCGCTGATTTCCTCCTCACCCACCTTGTGAACGTCCTCTGCCATTATTACTGTTACCCGCGGGTACCACAACTCTTTTCTGCTGCTGCGCGAGGTCCAACATGCACGTGTGGGGACAGTCTCTCCTCATATGCCCAGGTTCTCCACAATTAAAACAAGTGCGATCAAAAGATGTCCTGCTGCCCGCCGAAGGTGCGGCTCCCTGGCTTTCCTGAATAAAATTCTGATGTGGATGTTCCTGAGTTATTACCCGTAGAAGCGGGCATGGCGGACTGAATTGGTCGGGCGGCAAGTGTCGGCCTACCTGAACCTCTGGAGTAGGAACCCTAAAAGTTACCTGTGCTCTTGGCTTTCTTAGCCAAAGCCTTAGCCTGCCCATCACGTCTAACTCCTTCCACTTTCTTCATGAAATCGGTCACCTCATTAAAACTTTTTCCTGCAGAAGTCATGTGAACAGACAATACCTGTAACTCAGAGTTCAGTCCCTTAATGAATAAACGGATCCTCTCCTCCTCAGTAGTTACCAATTGTGTAGCATATCTAGACAAAGCATGAAACTTAGCCTCATAAGACGCTACAGACATACCACCCTGCTCCAAAGCCATGAACTCATCCTTCTTGCGATCCCTCAATGTCCGGGGAACATACTTTTCCAGAAACAGAGCATGAAACTGGGTCCAAGTGAGTGGGGGTAAAACTGACGATCTACATTCTACGTAGGCCCTCCACCACTGTTTAGCCTCACCCTGAAGTTGGAAGGTCATGAACTCTACCCCATGTTGGTTTACAATACCTAACTTATGTAGCCTCTCATAACAATCCAAGATGAATTCATAGGCGTCCTCACTCTCAGAACCATGGAACACAGGCAGCTTCCACTTCAAAAACTTAGTCAACATCTCATGCTCATTACCAGTCATAACGGAACCCAACAAAGGATGGAAAAAGGCATGAGTGCCTAATGCTCCATCTCCCCTGGGACTAGTAACAGTAACGGGGCGGTTGATCGGAGGTTGAGTAGTTTGCACTGCTGGAAGGATTCCATGACCAACCAATCCTTTTAGAAAAGACATGATCTGCTGCGCTAACACTGGGTCTAAGGGAGGAACGCCGGTATTCCTATCCAATGCATCCTCTTCCTGTCCAACATCCCCCTCGTCCTCAATCTCCACATTCTCTTCTACCTCTTCATGATGTGCGGGAGGAACCTCATCTCTGGGAGCATTCTCAACTGGTGCTCCACCCCTAGCGGGTGCTACCCTTCCTCGACCTCTGCCCCTTGCTCTTCCTTTACCCCTGCCTCGATCGCGACCTCTTGCTCCAAATTCCTCAGCTGGCTCATTGACGGGAGCTACGGGCCTGACGCCGTTGAATCTAGTGCTAACCATCTACGGACAGAAGAGTGGAGGAGATTAGATACCAATTTGGATCACCAGATACCAATTGGAATCAATTTATAGTACGAAAGGAGACAAGAGAAAATAGAGAGATTTCCTAAAGTCCTTATAGCCTCTCGAAGAAAAGTACAGATGTCTCCGTACCGTTCCGCAAGACTCTACTAGACTCGTTTTGATACATCGAGATCAACGAACCTAGTGCTCAGATACCAACTTTGTCACGACCTAGACCGTCGTGATTGGCACCCACACTATCCCTCCGGTGGGAGAACCATTACGACAACCCAACTAAGCAGCCTTAATGAAAATACTACACATTTAAAGATACGGAAGTAGGTTTAAATGCAGAAATGAAATGGAGTTCCCATAAACTCCGAAAGTTTGACAAAACCATTACAAAAACATTGCGGAAAATACCCCTAGAAACTGAAAGTCAATGTACCAAAACTCTAATAACGACCAGTCTAAGAACAAGGGGTACAACCTCGGAACTAAACAAGCAAATATCTAAAGTACTAGTCTAAGTCTGAACCGAAATGGACTAAACAGAATGAGAACTCATGGCAGCCCAGAAGAACTGGCTCACCCTTGAATTCGATCTCGATCAGTTATCTCCTAAATGAGGTCTGTCCGTAGCCGCTTGAAGATGCCCTGTACTCAACAAAAAAAGAGCAAGTGTAGTATTAGTACACAACCACAGTGTACTGGTAGGATCACACGGCTACTCGCATAAGCACAATATACAACAACAATCACAATATAATAAGCACACATATACGGAATACAGTTCAGTTATCATTTCAAGAGCAATGTACAATTCCACATTCTCAATAGCAAATAGATATGACAACACAATGGTCATCTCAGGAACCCATATCCAAACTGTTAGTATGCCGTAACGTGACACCTGATCCCAATTAGTGTGTCGGAACGTGACACCCAATCCAATATATGTGTCGAAACGTGACACCTGATTCAATGTATGTGTGGGAACGTGACACCTGATCCAATCAACAAAACCACAATTACAATAACATCCATAATGTACAATACTCAAATCATATAGTCAAGTACACAAGATCATGGCATGCATTATTCATAATCAATTCATTAGGTTTGTTTCCACATTTTCATTCTTCGCATACATTCATGCATACAATATAGCAATCAATCGACATACATCACACAAATAGGAAATCAAACCATTACCTACCTCAAAACCAAGCTTGAATCCCCCTAAGGCACTTGAATCTTCCCTTTTCGGATTCATTCCGCTTGTTCGTGGTCTAGAAACAACAATTTTAATACAAGGATCAATAAATGAGGCCTAATTACCCGGATTACAATCAACATCATCAACCCTAGGCCAAACCCAAGATCCCAATACCCAATTTAGGGCTTTTTCCACCATTAACTTCAGATCAAAACCTTCCCCCAATAATAATTACCCAAGAATCTAAGTTCTACGGATCAAAAGATAGATTAGGGGAGTAAAATCCTTACCTTTAGTGCTAGAAGAGGTGGAAAACCTTCAAGAAAAAGCCCTGGGTCATCTCTTAGCTCTCAAGAATGAAACTTGCAGAAAATAATATTTTTGGGGTTTAATTCCGACTTAAGTCACGACTGGGCCGCTACGACGGACCCCATCCCACCACAGCGGCCCCGCCCCGGTAGCTTGCGCAGAGACAGAATGTCAGAATTAGAGTTTCAAACCCCCATTTCACAACACACCTTCAATCCATGACATTCAAAAACTATCCGTTCATGCTAAGATCAGTTTCAAGAGTTCTACTCGCCCTAATTTGATTCCATAAAGTCATACGTGTTCCTCAACGTCTTAGCTATATACTCATGTGATCAAAATCATAATTAGATCTCTCATTCATTACCAGATTTCTCTAGACCTCACATGACTCAAATTTCATCCAAATCTTGACTAGGCTAGGAAATTTCCAAGTCACTACTCAAAAGTTTTCTGGCCTCAATTCTTTCCCCATTGACTTTTCTCTAATGACGGAATCAGGTCATTACAGGCTACTTTCTTAATATTCTCTACTTTGGTTTTTATCGATTCACATGGGATCGAGACTTGAAGTTTGATTTTGGTTTTTGAATATCAAGTGTTCATTGAATTTGCAAATCTTCGTAAGTAACTTCTCTTGATGTATTTAGTACTTATCTTCACTTATTCAATTGAAAGCATGAGTGGCTAAATACCACAACTAGGGTTGTGGGAACTATGACTTAAATCTAAGTGTAAATTCATAAAATGAGTAGAATGTGATTCATCTTTGCAGAATATAACTCAACTTTCATTATTCATTCTTTCTAATGAGTGCACACATTAGAACTTGCCTGTATCTATCAATTGTTTGAGAGAAAATTGATAGTTAGGAAAATGTCTAATTAATCTGTTGAATTGGAGTGAAAGTTCGAGAGAAGAGAGAAGAGAGAAGAGAACTTTGACACTAAACTATGCGAGGGTAAAATCAATTAACACTCTAAGACCGAGAGGATTTGAATGGAATTTATCTAACAAGACTGAGAAGTGTTAGATACATCTAACTCGTCTGTAATTTGTAAAGAATAAAATTACCTCAAACTCGTTCATGAACCAACACTAGATGTAACGTCATGGGAAACACAACCCTGGTTTCATTCATTTATCATCACAACCTTGAAATCAAAACCCTATTAATTGTGTTCATCTGGATATCATAACAATATTGGTTATTTTAACTTTACGACTAAACCCATTTTACATTTCGCAATTACTTTCTTTAGGAAATAATAACAAAAGTTCAATAAACCTGATAGTGAAACTATTTCTGTAAGTAAATTCTCTGTGGGATCGACCTCAACTCACGTTGAGTTCTATAAATTGGCATCGATCGTTTATACTTCTTAATTGAAGTGTAAGTTTGGACGTATCAAATTTTGGCACCGCTGCCGGAGAATTTCAATTCAGAAATATTTTTACTAGCATTTATTCGTATTGTAGTTATATTTCCTAATTTTATGTCTTGTTGTTTGTCTGTGTCTCTGACATGTAAGTTCACCAGTGCATGCCAAATACCAGAAGTATGGGATCTCCATTGATTCCTTACGACCCGAAACTGAGAAAAACTATCCGCAAGATGGTGAATGCACAGGAACTCGAGGCTCAGAGGCAGAGGTTAGGGTTTAATACTGAGGCAGCTGCTAGAGATGCTCAGCAAAATGTCATGAATGACCCACCTAGGGGGGTAGGGGAACACGAAGGAGTGGAAGAGATAGCTCCTCCCCACCGATAACCATTAGCTCCAAGGGGTCGAGCATAGCAACCAACTCATATGGTGCTTAAAGAGGATGACTTAGACTTAGATGGATATGGCACCACCGAAGCAATAGTGCTACCTGTATTACCTCCAGGTGTGAAATTTACGATCACTAGCATGATGATTCAGCTGCTAAACTTGAAGGGTATGTTCAGAGGTGCACTTGGTGATGATGCTAACCAGCACTTAATGAATTTCGTGGCAATGTGCAAATCACAGGATATTCCTGGGGTTAGTCAGACTGCTATGAGGCTGAGACTATTTCCGTTATCTCTCACTGGGGAGGCAACCAATTGGCTGAATGAACTGCCAGATGATTCAGTCAGGACTTGGACTGAACTGAAAGAAGCCTTCTTGGAAAGGTTCTTCCCTGAATCAAAAGAACTACAAATGAAGGATGAGATAGGTGCACACAAACAACTACCAGGGGAAGCAATGCATGATACGTGGTGGAGATTCAACCTTACTGATAGAGATTTAAAACATGCATTTTATAGATCATTGAATTATGTCACTAATCCTGTTGTTGATGCAGTGTGTGGAGGTTCATTCATGAGGAAGCCATTTCTGGAAATTTTGCAGCTAATGGATGAAGTTTCGAAGAATAATAGAGCATGGCACTCAAGAGATGCTGAAGTCGGAGATATTAGGTTAACATTCGAGCTTTCAGCTGAACAGAAAAGGAGAGAAGAAGAAAGGGATCAAGATATGGCTCACATGAGAACCCAGATGGATCTACTCACGAAGCATATCATGGCAGGTTCTGAGAAGGTGAATGCTATAGGAGCCTCAAACAGGTATGAAGATCAGGACATCGACTTAGATGAGGAGGCCAAATAATTGGGCAACCAGAGGGTTTTCGGAATTATAACTCGGGAAACCAAGGATATAATTCTGGAAATCAAGGTCGGAACTACTCTAGAGAAGGGCAGTATGAAAGGCCAGCAAATAGAGAACAAGGTAACTGGCAGAACAGAGATAACTATAGGAATGACCGCAGTGGTGTTTATGTGCCCCCGGGTAATAGAGATCGAGCAGGTGGTAGTTCCAGTGGGTCCAAAATAGAAGATATGTTAGCCAAAGTGTTGCAAAAGGTTGAGTCTACTGATGCAGGTGTGAAAGAAATGAAGGATGATTTCTCTAGTATAAGTCAACTGGTGGATTCTCACACCACTTCTATCAAGCAGATAGAGCAACAGTTGGGACAAATATCAGCATCACTGAACCAGAGGAAGAATGGTTCACTACCAAGTGACATTATTCCCAACCCCAAAAATGATGGGAACTACATGGCCATTACCACCAGGAGCGGTAAGATCCTTAATGAATCAGAACCTGTAGGTATTGAGCAGGAAAAGAGTACAAAAAATAATGAGGAAGAAGAGGTTGAAGTAGAACAGGTAGAGGATACAGAAGAGGCTAAATCAACAGTGAAGCCAACTAAGGTAAAATAAACAGAAGTTGAGGTTACCTTGCCTTTACAGCAGATACCGAGACCGCCTCCTCCATTCCCCCAAAGACTCAAGAAGAAAGCCGAAGATGGGAAGTTTACAAAATTCATCACCATGCTGAGACAGCTGTCAGTGAACATCCCGTTGGTAGAAGCTCTGGAGCAGATGCCAGGATATGCTAAGTTCATGAAAGACTTAGTCACAAAGAAGAGAGCTGTAAGTTTTGAACTAACTGACAATATTCATCATTGTAGTGCTGTTGCTACAAGATCTCTGGTGCAGAAAAAAGAGGATCCAGGTGCATTCACGATACCATGTACCATCGGTGAATTTGAGTTTGCAAAAGCTCTGTGTGATTTAGGGGCAAGTATCAACTTGATGCCTCTAGCCATATATAAGCAATTGGGCTTGGGAGTACCAAAACCCACCGCGATGAGGTTGATGATAGTAGATAGGTCAGTGAAGCGGCCTGTAGGTATTTTATGTGATGTGCTTGTAAAAGTGGACAGTTTCATTTTTCCTGCAGACTTCATGATTCTGTATTGCGAAGTAGACTTTGAGGTTCCCATAATTTTAGGAAAGCCATTTCTGGCCACAGTTCGAGCTTTAGTTGATGTTGAGAGCGAAGAGCTGAAGTTCAGGCTCAACAATGAGGAGGTAAAGTTTAAAATATACAGGTCTATGAAGCAACCCCAAACATGAATGTGGTGTCTGCGATAAAGGTCATTGATGAAGGGGAGCCGAGAGCTGCTATTGAGGAAAGGTTTGCTGTTGAAACATTGGCAGCCATACTAATGAATTTTGAAGAAGAATTCCAAAATGATTATGTGGAGACTCTGAATGCTCTGCAAGGCATGGGGTCACATTCTTATGCTCCGAAGAAATTAGACCTGGACCTGAAAAACAGGCCAAATCCTCCAGCAAAGCCATCTATTGAAGAGCCGTCCGTACTTGAACTGAAACAGTTAGCCAGTCACCTGAGGTATGTATTTTTGGGTGCTAATAACACATTGCCAGTCATTTTGGCTGCAGATTTGAATGATGAACAGGTGCAAGCAGTGACCAAAGTTTTGAGGAGGTACAAAAGGGCGATTGGTTGGACTATTGCTGACATCATTGGGATACCTCCTGGTATTTGTACCGAGCATAAGCATGGTTGACTGTGAGTAATGAGATGTCATACATTGATCCTTGCATGTTAGATAAATGGTTTTGGATACAAGTTGTTGTCGAAATAGCTGTTGCATATTAGTAAAGTGCTTTTTAGTTGTTTGAGCGTCAAGTGTTAGTTCTTTATCATCACTTGAGGACAAGTAATGGTTCTAAGTTGAGAATGTTGATATGCTGTGAAATCTTGGCACATTTGATGCTCAAAACTAAGGATTAATACTAGAATCGAGTGTATTTTTGTAAGATTTGATGTGTTTGTTGAATGTCTAGACAGGTTCACACTTGTGTGGAAAAGTTGGAAAAAAGAAGCATAAACTGAATGAACTGAAGAAAACACCACGGAGCCCAGTACGGGTCGTGGTCATCATGACGAACCGTCATAATGCTCGTGGTGATGAAGCAGTGGGTCTAGAAATTTTGATACCGATAACCAACTTCCATGTAAAGACCACGGAGGCCCAAATGGGCCGTGGTCCTCATGACGGATCGTGATGGAAGTCGTGAAGAAGTTCCAGGAGACAGTCATCGAGGAGTTAAGTTTGGCATGGCTAAGTAAGGACCACGGAAGCCCAGACGGGCGGTGGTCCTCACAACGGTTCGTGATGAAAGTCATGAAGAATTTCCAGGAGACATGCTTTGAAGAACTACTTTTTGATATCGCTAAGTAAGGACCACGGAGGGCTTCACGGACCGTGAAGCCCTTGACGGGTCGTCTTACTGTCCGTGAAAAGCCCCGACAATTCAGTCCTACTTTGGGTAAGACTTTTTTTAGACATGCTATTTGAATTAATTAGGTCGTAATTTTTAATTTTCTCGTCATATCTAGAACGAGCGACTACTTTCTTAATATTCTCTACTTTGGTTTTTATCGATTAACATCGGATTGAGACTTGAAGTTTGATTTTGGTTTTTGAATATCAAGTGTTCATTGAATTTGCAAATCTTCGTAAGTAACTTCTCTTGATGTATTCAGTACTTATCTTTGCTTATTCAATTGAAAGCATGAGTGGCTAAACACCACAACTAGGGTTGTGGGAACTATTACCTAAATCTAAGTGTAAATTCATAAAACGAGTAGAATGTGATTCATCTTTGTAGAATATAACTCAAATTTTGTTATTCATTCTTTCTAATGAGTGCACGCATTAGAACTTCCCTTTATCTATCAATTGTTCGAGAGAAAATCGATAGTTAGGAAAAAGTCGAGTTAATTTGTTGAATTGGAGTGAAAGTTTGAGTTCAAGAGAAGAGAACACTAAACTATGCGAGGGTAAAATCGATAACACTCTAAGACCGAGAGGATTTGAGTGGAAGTTATCTAACAAGACTGAGAAGTGTTAGATACATCTAACTCGTCTGTAATTTGCAAAGAATAAAATTACCTGAAACTCGTTCATGAACCAACACTAGATGTAACATCATGGGAAACACAACCCTGGTTTCATTCATTTATCATCACAACCTTGAAATCAAAACCCTGTTAATTGTGTTCATCTAGATATCATAACAATATTGGTTACTTGAACTTTACGACTAAACCCATTTTACATTTCACAATTACTTTCTTTAGGAAATAATAACAAAAGTTGAATAAACACGATAGTGAAACTATTTATGTAAGTATATTCTCTGTGGGATCGACCTCAACTCACGCTGAGTTCTATAAATTGACATCGGCCGTTTATACTTCTTAATTGAAGTGTAAGTTTGGACGTATCACTTAACAGTTTGACGATGGAGATTTGTGTAATATTCTAGACAAGGTGTTACAAAGAGAAGCCAAGGAGAAAATTCTTGATGGTGAGGGAGTTTTGAGGATAAAAGAACGTATTTATGTTCTTTAGATAAGTGAGTTGACTATAATGATCATGGAGGATGCCCATAGTTTAAGGTATACAATTCATCTGAGGTTTAATAAGATGTATCATTTATCAACAAGTGATGTAAGAACACCAAAAAAAACTTGAGGCGTTACTTAAAGGACGCCATACTAGAGTGGAAGTGGGAAATGATTCCTACGGACTTTGTGATAGGGTTGTCATGGACCTTGGGTAAGGGTTGATATTATTTGGGTCATTGTGGATTGATTGAGCAAGTCTACATATCTCGTGTCGATTCAGACTATTTATAATTTAGAGAAGTTAGTCCAGTTTTACGTTCGGGAGATAGTTTGATTACATAGGGTGTCCATATCTATTATTTCATGTCGAGGCACATAATTTATATCTTATTTTTTGTGGTCTATGTAGAAAAAGTTAGGACTCGGTAGATCTTAGCACATCCTCGCATACACAGATTGATAGTCAGTCTGAATGGACTATTGAGGTCCTTGAGAACATGTTGCGGATGTGTGTGATCACTTTGGTGGTTATTGGGGATAAATATTTTCTTTTAGTGGGGTTGCATACAACAATATTTATCATTCGAGTATTGAGTTGCCACCATTCGAGTCATTGTATGGTAGGAGATGTGGATCTCTAGTTGATTGGTTTGATGCATTTGAAGTTAGGATGTGAGGCACATATTTGGTTAGGGATTCCTTGGATAAGGCTAAGTTGATTGATGATAGGCTTATCATGGCTCACAGTAGGCAAGAGAGTTATACAGATCGAAAGATTCGTGATTTAGAGTTAATGGTTTTTAGAGCAGGTTCGATTGAAGGCTGCACCTATGAAAAGTGTATTGAGATTTGAATAGAAGAACGAGTTTAGCCCGTGGTATATTGTCCCTGTCAAGATTGATCAACGTATTGGAGAGGTGGCTACAAGTTTGCTTCGTCACTTGATTTATCGGGTGTTTACATTATATTTCATAATTAGATGCTGAATAAGTTTCATTTAGGATGGTGCGTATGTGATTCAATGAGATTCAGTGTTACTTGATTAGAGTTTTACTTTTGAGAAGAAGCCGGTAACTAACATGGATGGAAAAATTTAGAAATTGAGGTCGAAAGAAGTTATTTTAGTAAAGGTTCAAAGGAAGGGTTGAAGAGGCTACTTGAGAGAGTGAGTTGGACATGTAGATCAGATATCCACATTTGTTTAAGAGTTCAGTTACTTTTATTCTTTTACCGTTTGAGGACGAACATTTATTTTAGTGGTAGATGATGTAACGACCCGTTAGGTCGTTTTGAGTACTAGAACTATTTTGACTCTTCCCGTAAAATATTAAAATGGAATTTTTGAACTATTCAGTAACTACGATTATTTAGTTGACGAAAATTTATTAAATAATTATTATAGTGATAGTTAATGGGCCAAATGTATAAATACTCCTTACCACTTAGCACATATAATTAAATTAAGTTAGTGGAATGTGCCACTTTTAATACCTAATTATTTATTTAGAAGAAAAAAAAAGAGATAGGAGAGCACAAGTAGTGGACGAAAGAAGAGAAAGAATAAGGGGAAACAGAAAACTCATCGCGGCAGAGAGAGAAGCGTCGAGTGAATAGGTATTGTAATTAAGCCCTTTTAGTGTAATTGTTATATATGGTTGGATGATATATTAGTAGTACATATTGCTGGGAGTTGGAAAAAAGCAATGAAATAATTTTCACCATTCGTTGGGTTGAATGAACCAAAGAGAATCCAATTAGAAATTATTGTTGATGCAACGTGTAAGTTTGGGGGATATATATTAATGGCCATTATTGGTTGAATTGTTGGATAATAGTGATTAATTAGGGGAGAGGAACAAACTGACAATTATTTTGTTTGTTAGTTGATTATTTCCAAGGAATTGAGGCCATGATTGGCTGGCAGTAACTTAGGGGGGATTGTTGATTTTTGGTTCAGCCATGGTTGTCGCCGCCACTGATTTCGTAACCAGTGGCTTCAATTCAAATATTATTATTTGGTTATTATATTATAAATTTAGTTTTTGTTATATTCAGATAGGTAATTAAATATTAGGTTTATTATATTATATAAATATTATTGGATATATGATATTTTGATAATTTGAGACTTAATCCTAGGCTTAAAATTTGGGAATATGAGACTTGAAATATTTAGTTGGCACCAACATTTATGAATTTAATTATAGATTAGGGTGAGTTTTGGATCTAGGCTAGACCTATAGTAATATGGGTGTCGATGGACTCGCTTGCTTATGAATATTGCATATTTTATAGATTGGGAACATTCTAAAGCTTTACGAAAGGGAAATGTGAAATCTTGAGGATTCGTGACATTTTTTCGGCATTCAAGGTATGTTAAGACTTTCTAGACTTTGTTGAGGAAAGTTTTCTAATTAAAGATTAAAAATAGAATAGACAATGGATAAGGGCGAAAGATGGGGGTCTTGTACCAATGGTGTGACGGGCATTGGTACGAGTACCGGTGTTATTAGAGGGAGAGTTTATTACTATAATATGATAAATTGTAATTCGAGAATGCCAAAGCATATGGGCATTAGCTAATGTATTTAATGACTTGATTTCTTTGTGTGGTTGTGTTTCTTTATTGAACCCATATATTTGTGATAATTGAGGTGATTATATGTCATAACGACATTTGATTTATTGAGATGCTTCATCATCCTCTTTTATTGATATCATATTGTGCGCATGCATTGACATGAGATTGAGTATGAGTAAATATCTAACACGTGGAGATCGTCCGTGTTGAGATTGAGTTATGATTATAATTTGGACACGTGGAGATCGTCCGTGCGAGAGATTGTTTATGATTATAAGTCGGGCACGTGGAGATCGTCCGTGCTGGGGATTAATTAATTTTATGATAGTGCGTTGAGATCATCCGCACAGATACGTAGTGATCATCTGTGTCGGTATATGAACATCGTGAGTCCCCCATGGGTCATTAACTCTCGATGTATTTCCGAGGAGTATCATGTATATACGGTTGAGAGAGTACTTGGCATCTGAGGCATATCATTCATGGTGTCACATTGCATTACATTTCATTACATCCTTTATTCTTGTTGATTATGTGTTTTATTGGTGGTTGGACATTACATGACTTTTGATTTTTCTTATTTGATGAAACTTGACTGTTAGTATAATATATGCTTGTATAATTAAAAGACTGATTTTCTTATATGAACTCATGTCACTACTTCTTCGTTGTCAGTCTATGAGATGTACTGGGTACATGTGGTTTCGTACTCATACTACACTTGTTGCACTCTTTTTGGTGCAGATTTGATTCCGAATATGAGCACATCTCGTGGAGCTTTTTGAGTATGAGCTTGGAGTATCTTGGAGTTGTGGTGAGCTGCTTGGTTGTTCTATGGCCCACACCTCCCTCTATCTTTTATTTATTCTGTTGTTTTAGTATTCAGACATGATATCTCTTATGTTTAGACTTTTCATTTTAGTTTAGAACTTGCACCATATTTAGAAGCTCTTGTACTTACGACACCGATTCTTGGGTGGTATTTTAGCTTTTCGCATTTTGTATTTATGAATGACTTAGTGTTGGAGATATTCTACTCGTTGTTTACTTTTCACCTTAATTACTTAGTTAAATTGGTAAAAAATAGGTTGTTGGCTTACCTATAGGTTGGGAACATAGGTGCCATCACGACATGTGAATTTGGATCGTGACACTAAGTTCTAGGATACATAGTTAATTATTATACAATTATTTGGGTTGTAAAGGAATTAGGTGTATTGTATGAATGCCATTAATTTTATGGTTGGAGAAATTGATGACTTAGCCTTAGGCTTGATAATTTAGGAAAATAGGAGACTTGGCATATTAATTGACATCAAAATTAGGAACTTGATTATAAAATTGAGCGCGTTTACTTACAAATTATGCATACTTGATAGATTGGGAACGTTCAGAGGCATTGAAGAAATAAAAAAATTTGGTGAATTAGCTTGCTTGACTTCGATTCATCGGTTGAGGTAAGTTATAGTTTTTTCTATATGATAGAGAGAATCTTAATAGTGATTGATAGTCATTGAGTTATGTTGTGAAATTTCCTATGTACTTAATTGTTGTTGTTTGGATGATTTACTTGTTGTGATAGGTTTGTCATCCCAGGACCGCGAAATCCATAATCTTGAACTTTCTCTATCAAGTGATTTCTTGAATAAAGAAGGCTTGATGAAATATTGTTAATGAAGTGGAAAGTGATGATAAAGAATGATGAATTTACTATATTGTTAGATCGGGTGCCACGAGCTGACATGTTATATTTGGATCGGGTGTCACGAACTGACACGATATTATTGGATCGGGCGTCACGTTTCGGCATAGTAACATTAAAGAAAAATATATTAAAATAACTGAATATACTTACTCTCAAAGAACCCATTTCTCGAAAGAGCGTGGTATGGAGGCTTGAGTCCTTATGCATGTTCCTGATATTGTTGACTAATTATGTACTTACTTCATTGATGTTGTCACTTGTTCATGTTGATTGTTTCTTGCTACCAGCTAAGTGTTATAGTTTTGATGAATATTATTTTCTATTTTGAGTCGACCGATGATATCTACTCAGCTAATGTTGTCCTGTACTGACCCCTATTTGTACTTTTCTTCGTTTTCCTTTTGTGGAGTGCAACAAGTGTACCAGTGACTTCGACTCGCCCTCTTCTCTAGCCAGTCTCTAGAACATCAGATTCCAGGGTAAGTTATTCCTTCTAGCTCGTGTTGTATTCTTCCGGTCATGGCATGATGTCTTTAAATTTTTGGACAAAAACTATTTTAGTTATCTATTATGGTGTCTTGATACTCTCAGACTTAGTATTTGAGGATTAGATTTCCTTAATGTGATGACTTTCAGGTTTTGGGAGTGATATGTAATAGAATCTAGTGAAATTTTATTTCTTACATTAATAAGATTGAGTTTCCGCATTATGATTGTATTTCATAAGTTGAACAATTAATAGAAGTTGGGGTTTGAATTCGTTGGTTTGCCCACCTAGAAGATTAAGTATGTGTGTCACTCATGACTCGTTTTGAGTCGTGACAAATTTAGTATCAGAGCTTTAGGTTTGGTAATCTCATAAAAAAAGGACAGACTATAGGACTTTAGGAAAACTATAGTCCTATAATAAGAAAGACATTGATTATGAATATAAAGAGTTTTCCTTCTTTCTATCGTGCTATTAGTTGAATTCAATTGGTATCTAGGTGATACAAATTTGTAGCTGACCTTCTTCACTCTATTTCACAAATGGTCAGAACTAGAGCAACATATGTGGCAACACCAACACCAACAAGAGATGATGCATCTAAGCCAACCATTGCGGCTGTAGCCCGAGGGAGAGAACTGACAAGAGGCCGTGGTAGAGGTTGCGGGAGAAAGCCCACCAGGGGTAGAGGTCAAGCAGCTGGCCAGCCAGGTCTTACGATACGATTTATTGACCAAGGAGAACAACAACAATAACAATAATATATATCCAGCATAATCTTACAAGTGAAATCTGAAAAGGTTAAAATGTAAGTAGTTTAGTACCCTAACTTGTAAAAGTAGAGAAACTATTTTCGATAGACCCTCGATGCAAATTCAATATAATCTCATAAGTGGAGTCAGAATAACCTCTCTATAAAAGGACATACTCTAATTTTAATGTAGTATTAAAGAAAAAAACAACTTATATTCATAATCAATGTCTTTCTTATTATTTTTATATTCTATTATATTATTAGTAGTATTAGTTTTGCTTGAAGAAATTGTTTTGCTCAGTAAATGTGTAAAATTTGAACGGTTTTGAAAAATAAAACTACACTTTATAAAGTACTTTTCTAGCTTTACGCAACCAATGTCATGTATTAAAATTTGTAAGCCATTACAAACGACAATAATAAAAGTAATTGATAAATATTAAATGCTAAGAAATATTTTAAGATGTGAACTAATGTTCGAATAAAAGTGATGAAGCTGGTAATAATCAATTAATGTGTTGAGTAAAAAAGAGGTGAAAAATATTTTTATGAATGATTAAGTATAATAGGCGTTTGTGGTCTTACCTTTTTTCAAATCACTCATAACACCCTTTCCTGCATGCAATTTAGGAATGACAATTGGGCGAGTTGGATTAATTTGGATGAGTTATAATGGATCAAGACCCAACCTAATCCAGATTTGCTTGGGTCAAAACGAGTTAGGTAATAGGTTATAAAACGGGTCAAGACCCAACACAATTCAATTTTTACTAAGTTTTAATTTCATTTGTTCTTTTAAAATAGTTTAGTCCCTAATAAAATTATTTTTTTCTTTATTATGACTATATATAACATATTAAATAATTAAAAAAATTAGATTTTTTTTTAACCAAATCTCTCAATGAGTCAATTTTGGATTACACATCAATTCAATTTTTAATGGATTGAATTAAAATAAATTGAGCTAATAAATGATCGAATCAATAACTCGTCCAAACTTAAACGGGTTGAATTTGATTTTTTTCACCTTAATGCAACCCCCACACTCCTATCCTATAGTGTTTGCTAAACTTAGAGCATATGCACTTTGATGGCAAAAGGAAATTTTTTTATTCAATAAGCTTTTCTTGAACCAGACTAGATTATATACAAATGTTATTGAGACAATAACTTTTTTCTTGTATATTAAACATAAGTTAATCACTTATTTTCTGAGAAAATATTTCCGACTACCAAACACACCCTACATGAGAAGTGTTTGTTTATTATATTTTATTGTTATAAGAGAGACACGTGGTAGAGCAAGAAACAATAAATAATTGGAGGCATATGTATATGTGACTTGTGAGGTGTGTTGCCATGTGAAAATTGCAAATGCTCATCAAAGATCCAGCCTTTTCTTACCTTGCTCCTAAGTCCTTTAATTATGCTTTAACAAACTCTTTTCCTCAATAGATATTTCTATAATACTTAATAAAAAAAGTCACTTTTTTGTTTTGCACTTTTCAGTACCATCTTATTCACACACAAAAACAGGTTGACACAACTATCAACTTACCAAAATTTATCATCAAAGCATTTGGTGCGATCGGGTTTTAGTTCTGAATATGAATTATTTTGATAGAGAATACTTTTTTTAAATGGGGTCTTAAACGGAGCAAATATAAATTAATCGAATTTCAATGCAGTTACAAAATATCAAAAAAAAAATTGTTTGCAACAATCTTCAAAGTGATAGAAATTAAATTACAATCACAAATAAAATATAAAGAAATATGATTTTATTGATAAATAGTGCGAGTATTCAATTATGTTTCTCCCTTGATTCTTCTCTCATGAAGAAACATGATTTTATTGATAAATAGTGCGGGTTTTCAATTATGTTCCTCCCTTGATTCTTCTCTCATGATAAGATTCAAGGCCGTTAGTGATGTATTTCTCAAACTAGGATGATTTGAATTTGATATCTTTATGAATATTCCATGAATTTGTGGAATATTCGAGATGTTTTTCAAAGGAATATAGTACTCTTTATATAGACATGAACTAGAGTTTAGGGTTGAGTAGTCTCCAACAATCCTAATTGAAATTGAACACACCTTGTAGAATTCCAACTAAAATTAAACACGTCTTTTAGAGTCCCATAAAATTTCAAATGTCTAAAATTATATTTACATCAAACTAACAAAATATAATTTATATATAGAGAGAGTCGTGACTAGCTTAAGTGATAAATATTTCTACTTTAATTTTGTAATTGCTAAGGGTTAGTAAGTTTTACATAATTTTGTGAATATTTATGTAAATTGCTTTTTTTCCCTTCTAATTGAAGCATATACACAATAACCAAATATAACTTCTTTTTACCTTATTTTGGAACAAGAAAGTTGCAAGCAATCGTCAATAACTTGATTATAAATTAGGATATGGAGTGATTTAATTCAAGAAACTAATAATTTTAAAAAATTGCTTTATAAATAATAAATTTAATTGGAAAATATGTATAAAAGAAACTCAAATCAAGGTACCAAAAAGGAAAAGTCTTTAAGTGTGAGAAAATATAATTAGATCAAAATAGAATGAAAATCATGTAACAAAATGATCTCCATAAATTAGGGGAATTAATTTTTATCAATTTTTAATCACAATTTATAATATAAGAATAAGAGTCCTGGACTATGAATTGTGTATACGCCTAAACTCATTACGAGTTTAAATTATATGTACTAATAACGTGTAAAACAAGCTAAGGGAGTTAACGACAAGTGTAACTCTATTTAATACTTATCCAGTTTGAAAAAAATCAATAGATAATTTATCACTTAATTTCTAATTTACCTTATTCTTAACTATGATCATTTCCATTAATATTAAATTTATTATAATAAAAGGGTAATATATTAAACTTATTAGTTTATTAATTATTATTTAATGAATACGTCAAATTAAACATGAACAAGTTAAAATATACAAAAAAGTAACATTATTGATCGAATGCAACAAACAATAAATGGTAGTAAATAATTTCCTTTCTATAACATAAACCCAAATAATTAACAACTCTTTTCGTATTGGTCAATTATTTACAAATTCTCTTAATTGGGAAATTATGGAATCTAATATCCTTATATACTTGAACTTATTTATTTTTTCAAAATTAAATTCTTTACTGAAAATAAAAAGACCTTAAATAAATAAATCTCCTCATTTGTAATCCCTCCCTTCATACACACATATATATATATATATTAATTATTTCAACCCCTTTACACCATAATTCTTTCTTCTTCTTTTCTCCTCTGAAAATAAAAAATGGTGAAAATATTTATTGAGGAGTTTAGATATTTTCTTGTTATTATTTTAGCAGTGTTAATTGGGTCATCAGAAACAAATGGTTGTGATTTATTTGAAGGAAATTGGATTATTGATAATTCATATCCATTGTATGATTCAAAAGCTTGTCCATTCATAAGGAAGGAATTTGATTGCATCAAATTTGGAAGAACAAATCTTGATTATCTCAAATATAGATGGCAGCCCCTTAATGGTTGTGTCTTGCCCAGGTTCATCTCTATCTCATGTTTCATTTTATATGACGTACTTTTCTTTAAGTTACTTATGCTGATAGTATTGAGGTAAATTTCATAGATAATCAAATAACTATAACTTTTTTTTCACTATATTCTCGTAAGTAGTTTAAAGAAAATAAATTGTTTGTACACACTATAGACTTTACCTCTATCTTGATGACTCAAATACAACAAATCAAAATATTCACGAAAAAAATTTATTTTCATTAAAGTCACGTAACTATATTTTCTACTAAATAAGGAAAACTCAACTCAAAAATAATTGAAATAGTACTTAATTATACTTAAAATCAAAGGGGTTGTGAGTTTATAACATGTGGTTCTCCTTTGAACTTATGTTCAATTGATCAATGAATATGTCGATGGAAATTACAATGGAGCATTACCTATTTATGTTCAACTACTAAAATGACCATGTTAGAAATAAACTCTTTTATTCTGAATTCTTTAAATATATTTTATTGATAAATATATTTAAAATGTTTTCCTAATTAAAAATGATTTGACTAAAATTAAAGTAAGTTCCAACCAAGACATTTTAATAATATATTTCTTCACAAAGAATAAATATCAAAGTGGTGGGGGAGGGATTTGATGCTAATTGTGTTTGTTCAAATATTTGATCAAATAATATAATAATATGAATGTTATGGACATATGTTTCTTTACTATTTTAACAATCTAATTTAATTTTGTGTGTTTTTGGAATAATTTGTAGATTTGATGGGAAAGCATTTTTGGAAAAATTCAAAGGAAAGAAGATAATGTATATTGGGGATTCTTTGAGTCTAAACATTTATGAATCCCTTTTGTGCTTGCTTCATGCTGCTGTCCCAGAAGCAAAATTCAATCAAGTAATACTTAGAGAAAATGTCACTGTCACATTTCTGGTAAAATAAATTTTAAAAAATAAATAAATTATGCAATACTTTACTTATGGATTTCTATTGTTAGGAGATTGCAATATATACAACTCTTTAGCACAATCCCTTATTAAAACGCCACTCTTATGTAACAATTCGAAATACGTATAAGAGACTTATCTAACATATTTATTGTAAATGTTCTTTTAATTAATTATTTTTCGATTTGTTTGTCTTAGGTATATTTTGGACCGGACAGTCAAATGATATTTTCTTTGACTATGTGATTATATAGTTTCTAAATATGTAAAAAAAAAAAGTAAAAAAATTAGTTTGAACTCTCGAATTCAACAAATTAAAGAAAGTATATGTTTTACATTATTGCCTTTAGATTTGTCTGTATGTGTTTTATTGAAATAAAAACCTAAAGTATTTTTTTATTTTCTTAAATTTGCAGGATTATGGAGTTGAAATAGTATTATTTCATTCTAACCTTTTAGTTGACATTGAAGTTGAAAAAATTGGACGTGTGTTGAAACTAGATTCAATTAAAGATGGACAAATTTGGAAGAATTTTGACATTTTGATATTCAATACTTGGCTTTGGTATACAAGAAGACCACCTGGACAACAGTATGTTCTTTATTATTTCAACTTTCTTTTTTATTTTCAATTTACTCCGTCTGATCAAGAAGTTGAGGTTTCACGTCATGAAAATAGTCTCTTACTGAAATACAAGATAAGATAATAGCCGGACGTTTCAAAAACCTCATGACCATGAACTAGTGATGCATCATACTATATCTTTTAATAAAATGAGTTTTACAATGTGCGAATATTGATTGTAGGTGGGATTTTGTTGAATATAATGGCCAAATATTGAAAGATATGGATCGGGTCGAAGCTTTCCGGGCTGGGCTAAAAACATGGGCCAAATGGGTTGAAACAGATGTGGATACAACAAAAACCAAAGTTTTCTTTCAAGGAACATCTCCAGCCCATTACCAGTAAGAACTTTTCATTCATATAATTTTATTTTTATTTTGAGCTATAATATTTCTTTTTCATTTTATGTTATAAATCTCTTTTCAAGAATAAAATTGAAATAAAAATTGGAGATAGAATATATTTTATACAAGAGTATATATCCTTAATAGATTGTTTAGGTTTTCCTAATTGCTAACTTGATTTAAGAGAACATAATAGTTTTATTTTCATGATTTTTACTGACCTTAAATTGCTCGAGTTTATTTGTCACTTTTAACAAAATAAACGAACTTAAATGATGTAGTTGTTATGAATATAACTAAGATGGAGGACTAATGTGGAAATATGTCAAATTACATTTGAGATCCTATGAAGATGTCAATATATAAAATAGTAAAATAATCTATTAGGACGATGCTATGAAGTTGTCATTATTTCTTAGTTGCTTTAGATTAATTTTGGAACCTCCCTCCCTTCTCTCTTTTAATTTCTTGTTCTTCCCTTGGAAGATTTGTTACTAGTTTGTCGTAATTATAATTTTACGTGTAATTCCAATTTTCCATTTCAACATATGAGTTCATTACTGTAGTTTTATGATGGTTGAAGAATGAAAAAAAAAATTACATCCGTGGTTAATGAGACATGTGGTATCCTTATTAAGGCTTAAGCGAAACAAACTCTTTTGAATTAGTTTTTGGTGTGAGTCTGATGTTGGGCCCCTAAATTAAATTATCCACGCTCTAGAGATGTCCAATACTGAGCGTGAGATGGGGTGTTAAAAGAATGAAAAAGTAATTGTGATGAACATCTTCTATGACATATATATATTTTTTTTCTCTTCCTCAAACCTTAATTACAACTTGTTGTTTTTGTATTGTACATAAACAGTGGATCAGAATGGGGTGAACCAACAGTTAACAGTTGCTTGAATGAAACAACTCCAGTAAATGGATCAACATACCCAAGTGGACTACCAATTGCTCTGGACATAGTGAAACAAGTATTAAAGAACATGTCAAAGCCAATAGTAAATTTACTTGACATAACAAAGCTATCACAACTAAGAAAAGATGGACATCCTAGCATATACAATGGCAGACATGGCTTGGATTGTACACATTGGTGCATTGGTGGTGTTCCTGATACTTGGAATCAAATTCTTTATGCTTCTCTACTTTAAAAAAAGAACAAATTGATTTAAGTATCATTTTGTTAACATATAGTGGAATAAATAAATATATGCAATTTTTCTTAACTTAATTATGATGATGAGTTGGGAGCATAGGAGCTGCCTATGGTTCCATTTTTGTTGTTACTAAAGGTACACATCCCTCTTCTCATTGTGAAACGATATACGAAAAATAATTATACTTATTCATTTGTATCAAGATAACATGTCTATTATCTCCTCCTTTATTTAAATTTGAAATAGAAAACTACACAAACGATGTTTCAAACATAAATTTTTACTCACCCACATGGGTTGTTTACAACTAACTAAATAATTGACCCTAAATGTCAACAAATCGAAATGAAAATTCACATCACTCAACCATGATTAATTAATCGTTAAAAAGTGTATATATAAGACATATGTTTTATATTCATTGGCTTGACGTTAACTTTTCCCTACTTACTCTATAAACAAAAATTTCCTCTTTCGTTTCTAAGATCTAATAAAATAAAAAACCTCAAGCAAGTTAACTTTCCTCATAGGAGAAAGTGTGCGCGCTAAAGCTATTATTAATAACTGTAATCCAGATCAAGAAAGGGTCAGACATGAATCGGAAAGAGTAACTTTCCTTATAGGAGAAAGAGTGCACGGTAAAGCTAGAGAACTCTTTTTCAAGATATAAGTGTAATTTCATTGATTCAAACTTTTAGAGTCGAAATAATCAAGAATCTTTAATTAAATGTAAATTAATGATAATATGTTCATTCATCATAAAATTAAGAATTTGTACGCCTCTTTCATTTACTAATTTCCTATTGGTTTTTAATGTCAAAAAAGATACCATGACAAATTGTCTAGCTCATGCATGTACTTAAATAACCTTTTCATTTTTATCCACATTATTCTTTCATCTCATTTTCTCAATTAGCATAAACTTCAATGCTTCTTATATATTTACATTTCCCATTTAAGCATTTGAAAATGGTAATTAAAATAAACTTGTCCATAAGCAACCAAAAGAGTTATCATATTAATTAGTCGTTAATTACAAGTAATAGCAACCAACGTGTCATATAATTACTTCTACCACAATCTTTGCCCTTCCAATGAACACTCTATGTTGAGCACTTTGTGCGCACGGGGTAAATTAGTTGTTTTGATTTTGATGACTGATGTACCGTAAAATCTTGGCACACTTGACGCTCAAAACTAAGGATTATTGCTAAAATAAAGTGTATTTATGTGGATATGATGTGCTTTGTAATGTTTGGACAAGTAAAACACGTGAACGTGGAAGATAGAAAGAAAAGAAGGAAAGCATTCTGAAACAAGAACCACGGAACCCCAGACGGGCCATGGTCTCTTTCATGGTCCGTCCTGAAGCTTGTGAAGAAGGTCTAGTAAGAAATATGTAAGGAATGAAGATTGATTCTGGCTAAGGAAAGATCACGGACACCCAGACGGGCCATGGTGCTCATGACGGCTCGTGTTGCAGCCCGTGGTGGATTTCCAATGGACAGGCCTTGAAGAGCTATGTTTTGATTGTGCTAAGTAAAGACCACAGACACCCAGACGGACCGTGGTCCTCACAACGAGTCGTGATGCAGGCCGTGAAGGATTTCCCGTGGACAGGCCTTGAAAAGCTATGTTTTGATTGTGCTAAGTAAAGATCACAGACAACCAGATGGGCCGTGGTCCTCACAAGGAGTCATGATGCAGGCCGTGAAGGATTTCCAGTGAACAGGCTTTGAAGAACAAAATTTGTGAGATATCTAAGTAAGGACCACGGAGGGCTTTACGGACCGTGAAGCCCATGATGGGTCGTCTTACTGTCCATGAAAAGCTGCGAAAATTCAGTCCTACTTCGAGTAGGACTCTTTTTAGACAGACTATTTGAATTAATTAGGTTTAATTTTTGTTTGATCTCGTCATATTTGGAACGAGCGACTACTTTCTAAATATTCTCTACTTTGGTTTTTGATCGATTAACATTGAATCGAGATTTGAAGTTTTCTTTCGTTTCTCTGAATATCAAGTATTTGTTGAATTTGCAAATCGCCGTAAGTGATTTCTCTTAATGCATTCATTACGTATCTTTGTTTATTCAATTGAAATCATGAGTGGCTAAACACCACAACTAGGGTTGTGGGAACTATGACTAACATCTGAGTTTAGATTCGTAAAACGAGTAGAATGTGATTCATATTTGCAGAACTTAACTTTCGTTATTTCATTCTTTCTAATGAGTGCACGCGTTAGAAATTGCCTGTATCTATCAATTGTTCGAGAGAAAATTGATAGTTAGGAAAAAGTCGGGTTAAACTGTTGAATTGGAGTGAAAGTTCAAGTTCGAGAGAAGAAAAATTTGACACTAAACTATACGAGGGTAAAATCAAATAACACTCTAAGACCGAGAGGATTTGAGTGGAAAGTTATCTGACAAGACTGAGAAGTGTTAGATACACCTAACTCGCCTGTAATATGCAAATAATGAATTACCTGAAACTCGTTCATGAATCAACACTAGATGTAATGTCATGGGAAACACAACCCTGGTTTCATTTAATAATCATCACAACCTTTAAGTCAACATTCTATTAATTGTATTAAACTGAATATTTTAACAATATTGGTTACCTGAACCTTACAACCAACCCCCTTTTACATTTCGCAATTACTTTCTTTAGGAAATAATAACAATATTTGAATAACAGCGATAGTGAAACTATTTCTGTGAGTAAATTCTCTGTGGGATCGACCTCAATTCACGTTGAGTTCTATAAATTGACATCGACCGTTTATACTTCTTAATTGAAGTGTAAGTTTGGACGTATCAAATTTTGTCCCTCAACTTAGAACCATTACTTGTCCTCAAATGATTATAAAGAACTAATACCTGTCTCTCAGCTACCCAAAACTCAATATTAGCATACAACAACCATCTCAATCAAATCTTTTTTTCTCAAAACCATCTATCTAACATGCAAGGATCAATGTACGTCATCTCATTACTCACGGTCAATCATGCTTATGCTAGTGTCAATTTTCAGCTGACTAAATTTAACTATTCAATGCAAACACCGTGCCCTCACAACAAAGAAGTCCCTCACACATGATAATTAGGACTAATCAATACTCTCACGCTCTAAAAGAACTTCTAATACTGCAGATGAACCGACCATAGGCTTGCCCTTGCTTTCTAAGCTTAATCTATCAGATAATGATGTAGGATCACTATAGGACTTTATTGGCTCGTAGCGTTGGCTCGGGTTAGGGAGTGGAACTTTGGTTTTCTGAGTGACTAATTTACCTTGCTTCTCCGAAGTTTTTTTTTTAGCACACAACTCTTCCTTGAGTGGTTAGAACTTCTATTTCCTTAGCACATCCCAGTAGCCAGATCAACACCTTTTTTACCATGCCTCGCACTTTCATGCTTTCAGAGTAACCAAGGATATGATTGATAAACTAATTTCTTACTGACCACCCTCAACTTAGGCTTTTGAC
Organism: Solanum etuberosum; assembly: GCA_029582245.1. NCBI lineage: Eukaryota > Viridiplantae > Streptophyta > Magnoliopsida > Solanales > Solanaceae > Solanum > Solanum etuberosum. The sequence continues at coordinate 38,568 of JAJONR010001165.1, read as the reverse complement.
CTGAGTTGTGGAATCATGCCTTCGGAGAACCAAGGTTACAATATCAAGAGGGTAATAACAAAATTAACTTTTAGGCTCAAATAGGGTTCAAGGGTACTTTATTTCATTGATAGTTGTTTTTGTTTTTAAGTGACTTTAAACAAAGATAGCCTAATGATCATTTCCTATCCGGTTATTCTCAAACTCTAGCAAAGACTCCTCAGGCAAGTTCTAGCTTCTATCAGCAGTGTTAGACTTCACACTAAACTCACACTCACATGGCACATGTTTGCACTTTCAGTATTATAGCCAACAAAGTTATGATCCTTGCTAGCAATGCTCAATATGCAAGTATTTAAGATGTTGTACAAAGAGCCTAACAGTCAAATTTCAGATTAAGCACAATTTTCTTGATCGTTTCAAACAACACACGAACTAAAAACTTAGTTGTTGCCCAGCTCAAAACACAAAATCTCACAACTTTATCAAAACACCCAAAAACACCAAAAACTTCACACTTTATCAGACACAAAATAGAGTCAACCTCCATACATTCTAACAACTAAAATGGCAGGCTTCTCACCACTCCCTCCCCAACCAAAAGTACTTTGCCCTCAAAGTAAATAAAGAAAACAATACAGGGCTGTAAGGAGGGGTCATACCTATGGCGCACTAGGTGCCGGTAGACGGAGCAGTATCGACACCCTTATCAACGGGTGCACTCTCAGAAACCTGCACTGGGTCAGGCTGACTTCCACTAACTGAGGCAGGTACCACGCTACTCGAAGCGCCAGCTAACACTGCATCTTACCTCTGCTGCGCAAGTGATTCTGCTTCCCTTGCTAGTTTTCGGGACTTCTTTCGGGCTTTCTTGTGTTGCCTCCTTTCCTCTTTGGAGAGGTTATTCGGCTGCGCCTCATCAGACTCCCCAACCTTTTGTTTTCTCTTACTGGATTTGTCTTTATGCACTTCTCCCCAGAAGTCATCAAGTATCTGCGTGGTAGAAGGCTCACTAAACATGTTCAGCAAGGATTCTGAAACAACCGGGGGAGGCACATTGATTGGCTTCTCGGCCAGTTTAGCAATCTCGACTCTCATCTCAGCCAACTGTGTCTTCAACTCCTCTGCATTTACCGAAGTGGCAGCCTGTAACTGATTTTGTACATGGACCTCCAGACCGTCCATCTTGTCTTTTAGAAATGCAAGCTCCTTCCGCATCTCATCCTTTAGTCACTTCTCCACAGCTAACACATCTCACTGTACTACCTGAGGTAGTTTGAGTATGATTTGATCGACCATGGACTTGGTGTGCCGCTGATCTGCAACCAATCTCTCAAAAATCACAGTAGGTATAGTAATGAAGGTACCTGTAGCCTGGGAGGCTGAAGCTGGTGGTGGTGGTGCCCGTGCAGGTGGCTGTGATGATTCACCATGTTCAGGACCTCTATCAGCCTGTGGGATGTCGAGTGGTGCATGTGGTACGACTTCCAATGGTCCCACTGCTCCGGCCCTCACACCAAAAAGATGGTTGGCAACATCTTTGATTTTGGATGTCGCAGTGAGCTTCTATGCCTCATTCCATCTGTCTACCAGCTTATTTGAGGAATGTTGGCTTGCAGACATAGTTTCCCTATCAGACAGGGAAATGGTGGACCAACTCTCTCATTCAGTGCCCTGTCCCACATTTCTGTGGTGATGATTTGGCCTACATTGACAGGGTAGCCAGCCATGAGGCAAGCGACCAGTGATGCAAGGGATGGTGACAAAGTGTTATCATTGGCTGTAGGCCACAACTGTGCACGAACAACCACCTACCAAACCTTGGCCAGAAATGACAGTGATGCCTTAATAATCTGCACATGTGTCCCTGCTACCCATGCTGCATTCTCACCCTCTAAGTCAATTAACCCAGAAATCCACTGCATGACCCACTCTCTCGAAGTCGGATCCTCCATCTCAGTCTCACTCGTCATAGCATGATGTTTACCTTCAAAAAGTCCAACTGAAGCTGGTGTTGTGTACTCTGTACCATGTAGCATCCTGTTGATTGTGGCTTCAGAGATATCTACTGATTTGCCTCTCACCAATACATAATTGAGTGGTCCTCATGTGCTGGCGAACGCTTTCTGCCCCCTCTTTGTATTTTCAGTGTCAGCAGCAAAATTCATCAGAGCAGCTGCATAGGAAGCATAGAATTCTCAGGTAATGTGGCGGGAGAAATCCCCAGGAGAGTTGTTCATCCATCCAAATTGATGCATCTGGAATATTCTGTCGATGTCTGGAAATGCTTGGATATCCGATGCCACTACTCTAGTCTCAGGCATTACTGGTCGATTACTAAAGCTGCCCATCTTGGACACGATGTCATTCTTGAAGAACTCCTGAGACCTGCACACAGTCCACATAGAACGATAACAGTCAATTAGTTGCTGTCTCACCACTGGGTCAGATTCATGTAGGTGAACATATTGGATCATCGCAGCCTCGATAATGGCATCATCATCTTCTTCCTGAGCATCTACTTCTTCTTGTGCCCCCGTTTCAGCTTCTGCTCCTACTCCTGTTGGAGGTGCAACTACATTCTCCTGAGAGCTGCTAACAGACTCTTCAACGTACCCGAACCGCTACCAAATTCTTCACCGCTTCCGGAACCACTGCCAGATGCCTCACAACTCCCGGATCCACTACCTTCCTCTTCAGACTGGGAAGGAGTACCCTAAAGAATGGCCCTCGCTGTTCGTGATCTAGTAGCTCGAGGGGAGTTCTCTTCAATTGTAGTATTGACCTGAACCTCCGAGCTACTAGACTCTGCCTCATTATCACTATGAGTTGGTAAGGGAGGTGGTGAGGTATGCGGTGGTGCAGTCTTTCTTCGGGGTCCCATAGTACCTGAGAAGAACCAAAATAGATTAATAATCGAACAAGTAAAATGACACACTAAAGGGTACTCAGACTTCCCCTGTGTAAATACAACGTGACGCCTTGCCTTAAGAATGTCGTCACCCAATCTATCATTGGGAAGGGCCACATATTCAAAACGAAAAACTAACTTAACTACGAAGAAAATAATTTATTTTATATACGGAGGTTACCACGGGCTGTGGTGTGTACCACGGTCTGTGGTCACTCTCGTGACCCTGAACCAATGCTTATGTTCCTCAGTGAACTGTACTGAGTATGGTTCATGGAGGGAAACACAGGTTGTGGTAAGTACCACGGTCCGTGAAGTACCTCATGAACATGATGAGTGGATAATACTTTTTCCAAGTGTGGACCACGAGTGATTTCACGACCTGTGTCCCCTTACACGGTCCGTGAAGAACCTCGTGAACTGACACTTAGTCCAATTTCCCAGATCTCTCGCACCCCACATGATACTATACCATATTTTCTTAATTATCAGCACATAATCCAAATTTAAGAGCATTATTTGGCTAATTCAACCAGACCCACATGCAAACACCATTTCCTTACCCAATTTCAAACTAATTGATCACTACACCCACATGGGTACAACACAGTTAAGCAATGTGGACTTGACTTCAAACTTAGATCATCATACATCACTAGCCCCATACAATTTAAGCATACCTACCAAAATCAAATTACCAACAACACTCAATATTGACATACCCATCACAATTACAAACTAACAACACTTCATCAAGAAATAACACGCAAATTTAAGCAACAATTTTTAGTCCTAACTTGATTCTAGATAAGATCAAACTTATGTCAAGTAGGGGGAAGAACTTACTTCAATAATTGCTCAGATTTCGACTTTGGAAGCAAGCGATGAAAGCACTGTTTATTTTCGACACTAATGGACTAAGGGTTTTGATCCTTTGATTAATTTTGGGGTTATGGGTGATAGAGAAACCGTTTAATAGCAATAAGAACCGTTACAAATACGAGGAAAGAGAGAAATCTCGACCTTTGGCGCTTAGGAATGTTATATACAACGTTTAAAAACTTTTAAAGAATCACAGGTCGGGTCGGGTTAGATGGGTACTGCCGACTTAACTTCAACAGACCGTGGTGATGCTCGTGATGAGCACCACGGTCTGTGATAATGACCGTGGAAAAACCTTTGAAGTAGAAAACTAACCTGAGGTTCACGAGAGGATAAACGGTTCGTCTAAGGTCAAACGGATCGTAAACCCTTCCGTGAACCTTATGGGAGCATTTCCAGTAGGTCCCTTTTAGGATGCTTGTGAATGAGACGGGCCGTGATGTTGCTCGTGAAGAGCACCACGGCCCGTGAGACTGCCCGTGAAGGGCTTCCTGAGCCCAGCTCCTCACTTCTTTGTCCAATTCTTTCCTGCACACACCAACATACAGTGACACTATTAAAACAACGAAAATATTAACTACCTATTAAATTTACAATCATGGGTTACCTCCTAAGTAGTGCACAATTTAATGTCGCGGTGCGACGCAGGTTACTTGATTACTCAGACTTCATCAAACTTGCATTCCTCCACTATTTTCACTTCCTCTGGGACTCCCAAGTATGACTTGATTCGCTGACCATTGGCTTTGAATCTCTCGCCTTTGTCATTCTCAAGCTCAATTGCACATGACTGAAATACCTGAGTTACGTTGAATGGCCCAGACCATTTGGATCTCAATTTCCCAGGAAATAGATGAATTCTGGAGTTGAAAAGTAGCACCAAGTCACCAGGACTGAAAGTCCTTTTCTCAATGTGCTTATCATGATATAGCCTCATCCTTTCCTTGTACAGTGAAGACCTCTCATAAGCTCTCAAGCGGAATTCATCCGTCTCATGTATCTGATCTAGTCTCAGGTTCGCTGTTTCACTCCAGCTGAGGTTCAACTTCTTTAATGCCCATAGTGCCTTATGCTCTAGCTCGATAGGCAAATGACATGCCTTTCCAAACACCAACTAATATGGAGACATACCAATAGGTGTCTTGAAGGCTGTCCTATATGCCCATAGAGCATCATCCAACTTTCTTGCCCTATCTGTTCTGTTGGCATTCACTGTCTTAGCCAAGATCGCTTTGATCTCTTGATTCGATACCTCAACTTGGCCACTTGTTTGCGGATGATATGGTGTTGCCACCTTGTGCTGTTTATCCCCATATTTGGCTAAAAGTGCACTGAACACTTTATTACAGAAATGGGAGCCCCCATCGCTGATAATCGCTCTAGGTGTAGCAAACCTTGAGAATATGTTCTTCTTCAGAAAACCAGCAACATTTTTACCATCATTTTCAGGCAGGGCGACTGCCTCAACCCATTTGGACACATAGTCCACTGCCACCAGTATATACTTCTGGCCATAGGAGTTCACAAATGGTCCTATGAAGTCAATCCCTCATACGTCAAATAACTCCACCTCCAGAATGGGTGTCATTGGTAGCTCATGGCGACGAGAGATGGCTCCTTGCCTCTGGCACACATCACACCCCTTGACTAAATCAATTGAGTCCTGATGGATTGTAGGCTAGTAGTACCCACTCTGGGGTACCTTGTGGGCAGTCCGTGCACCCCCATGATGACCACCTACTGGAGAGGAGTGACATGCCTCTAAAATATGCAACATCTCAGCGTCAGGGATACATCCCCTGATGATGTTATCAGCACACACCCTGTACAAATATGGATCATCCCAAAAGTACTTTCCCATATAATGTAGGAATTTCTTCCTTTGCTGGAATGTTAGCCCTTCAGCATCAAATCGCTGACAATAAAATTAGCAAAGACAGCAAACCAAGGAATGATATCAAAAGTGGCGGCTAATACCTGCTCATCTGGGAATGAGTCATTTATGTCTAACTCAAGTTCCGCCTTCTTCTCTGCCTCCAACCTAGACAGGTGATCAGCCACCTGATTTTCACAACCCCTTATATCTTTGACTTCGAAGTCAAATTCTTGAAGTAGCAACACCCATCTTATCAATCTCAGCTTTGCATCTTTTTTCACCATGAGATATCGCAGTTCTGCATGATCTGTGTGGACTATCACTCTAGTGCCCAGCAAGTATGCCCTGAACTTCTCAAATGCATATACCACAACCAGTAGTTCCTGTTCAGTAACAGTGTAATTACGTTGTGCTCCGTTTAGCGATTTGCTGGCATAGTAGATTGGGTGGAAGATCGTGTTGCGCTTCTCTCCCAACACAACTCCCAAGGCAGTACCACTTGCATCACATATTACCTCAAATGGCTTCGACCAATCCGGGCCAATAATCACTGGGCAGAGACCAACTTCTCTTTTAAGCACTCAAATGCTCTTAGGCATGCATCATCAAAGGCAAATTTTACCTCTTTCTCCAAAAGCTTGCACAAGGGATGTGAAATTTTTGAGAAATCATTGATGAATCACCTATAAAATCCTACATGTCCTAAAAAGCTTCGAATACCTTTCACACAAATAGGCGGAGGAAACTTTTCAATCACATCAATCTTTGCTTTGTCTACCTCCAGTCCCTTTTGCGACACCTTATGTCCTAGGACTATGCCTTCCTTGACCATGAAATGGCATTTCTCACAGTTAAGCTCCAAATTTGCCTCCTCGCATCGCTATAGTACCCTGCTAAGATTTAACAAACAATCATCAAATGTGTCACCTACCACTGAAAAGTCATCCATGAACACTTCCAAAGTATCCTCTACCATGTCCGAGAAGATGGACATCATACACCTCTGGAAAGTTGTTGGTGTATTACATAATCCAAATGGCATACGTTTGAACGCAAAAGTACCATAAGGACATGTAAATGTGGTATTTTCCTGATCTTCTGGTGCAAATGATATCTGATTATACCCAGAGTAGCCATCTAAGAAGCAGTACCATCATTTGCCAGCCAACTTGTCAAGTATCTGATCCATGAACGACATTGGAAAGTGGTCCTTCAAGGTCCACTTGTTCAGCTTCCTGTAATCCATGCATACTCGCCAACTTGTGACTGTTCTTTGCGGAATCAATTTGTTCTTCGTATTAGCCACCACTATCATACCACCCTTCTTGGGCACACACTGCACTGGGCTAACCCAATGACTGACAGAAATGGGGTACACCACCCCTGCATCCAACCACTTTATGATTTCCTTTTTGACCACTTCTTGCATTGGTGGATTTAACCTCCTCTGGTGCTCTATGCTCGGGCTGCAATCCTCCTCGAGTCGGATTTTATGAGTATAGATACCCGGAGGTATCCCAATGATATCAGCAATAGTCCATCCGATCACTTTTTTTGTACCTTGTCAAGACTTTGACCACAACTTGCACCTGTTCATCATTCAGATCTGCAGCCAAAATGACTGGAAAAGTGTTATTAGTACCTAAAAATACATACCTTAGGTGACTGGGTAGCTGTTTCAGCTCAAGTACAGAAGGTTCCTCAATGGATGGCTTTGCCGGAGGAGTTGGCCTTTTTTCAGATCCAAGTCTAATTTCTTTGGAGCATAAGAATGTGACCCCATGCCCTGCAGAGCATTCACCGTCTCCACATAGTCATTCCGGAAGTCTTCTTCAAAATTCATTAGCACGACTGCCAATGTTTCAACAGCAAACCTTTCCTCAATAGCAGCTCTCGGCTCCCCTTCATCAAAGACCTCTATTGCAGACACCACATTCATGTCTTGTGTTTGCTTCATAGACCTGCAAATCTTAAACTTTACCTCCTCATTGTTGAGCTTGAATTTCATCTCTCCACTCTCAACATCAACCAAAGCTTGACTTGTAGCCAGAAATGACCTTCCAAAAATTATGGGAACCTCAAAGTCTACTTCGCAATCCAGAATCACAAAGTCTGCCGGAAAAATGAAACTGTCCACTTTTACGAGCACATCACACAAAATACCAATAGGCCGCTTCACTGCCATCATCAACCTTATCGCGGTGGGTTTTGGAACTCCCAAGCCCATTTTCTTGTAGATAGCCAGCGGCATCAGATTTATACTTGCCCCTAAATCGCACAGGGCCTTTGAAAACTCAAATGATCCGATGGTGCATGCTATAGTGAATGCACCTGGATCCTCATTTTTCTGCACCAGAGATTTTGTAGCAATAGCACTACAATGATGAATATTATCAATTAGTTCAAAAATTATAGTTCTTTTCTTTGTGACTAAATCCTTCATGAATTTAGCATATCCTGGCATCTGCTCCAGTGCTTCCACTAATGGGATGTTCACTGATAGTTGTCTCAGCATAGTTATGACCTTTGCGAATTTTCCATCTTCAGCTTTCTTCTTGAGTCTCTGAGGGAAAGGAGGAGGCGGTCTCGGTATCTGCTGTAAAGGCAAAGTAGCCTCTACTTCTGTTTCTTTTACCTTGGCCTACTTTTCTATTGGTTGGGCTTCTTCTGTATCATCTATATGTTCAGCTTCTACCTCTTCTTCTTCATCTGTCCCTATACCCTATTCCTGCTCAGTACCTGCAGATATTGGCTCATTAAGAATCTTACTGCTTCTAGTAGTGATAGCCATGCAATGTCCAATTTCTTGGGATTCTAGATAGTGTCACTTGGTAGTGACCCATTCTTCCTCTGGTTCAGTGATGCTGATAGTTGTCCCAACTGTTGCTTTATCTGCTTGATAGAAGTGGTGTGAGAATCCACATGTTGACTCATACCGGAGAAATCACCCTTCATTTCTTTCACACCTGCATCAGTAGACTCACTTTTTTGTAACACTTTGGCTAACATATCTTCTAATTTGGCCCCGCTGGAACTACCACCTATTCGATCTCTATTATCCGGGGGTACATAAACACCATTGCGGTCATTCCTATAACCATTTCTATTCTGCCAGTTGCCTTGTTCTCTATTTGCTGCCCTTTCATACTTCCCTTCTCTGGAGTAGTTCCGACCTTGATTTCCAGAATTATATCTTTGGTTTCCCGAGTTAAAATTTTGGAAACCCCCTGGTTGCCTAAGTATTTAGCCTCCTCATCTAAATCGATGTCCTGATCTTCATACATCTTTGAGGCTCCCACAACATTCACCTTTTCAGACCTTGCCATAATATGCTTCGTGAGTAGATCCATCTGGGTTCTCATGTGAGCCATATCCTGATCTCTTTCTTCTTCTCTCTTTTTTTATTTAGCTGAACACTCGAATGTTAAACCCAGATCTCCAACTTCAGCATCTCTTGAGTGCCATGCTCTACTGTTCTTCGAAACTTCATCCATTAGCTGAACTATTTTCGGAAACGGCTTCCTCATGAATGAACCTCCACACACTGCATCAACAACATGTTTAGTGACATAATACAAAGATCTATGAAATGCTTGTTTTAAATATCTATCAGTAAGCTCATGGTTTGGACACTTTTTCAGCTTTTGGCTGAACCTCCACCACGTATCATGCATTGCCTCCCTTGGTAGTTGTGTTGACACCCAATTTTGACCCTCCCCGATAGAAATTAATTTTTGAGCTTCTTAGATTCCCAAACGATTCGGAATAATTAGTTTATAAATTTCAAATATTTTTCAAGATTTTAAAGTGATTTAGTCACCTTTATAATGTTTTAGATAATAAATGGTTTTTATGTAATTGATTGTGTAATTAATACCTTTTGAATATTTGAAAATTTTACACTTTTTAAGTTAAATATTTTATTAATTTAGTTTAAATTATGTTTATATTTAAATTAATCACTTTATAATCAAATTGATTATTTTATTTCGTTAAGATTAAGAAGCTTATTAATTGATTTCTATAAATTCGTCTTATTTAGCTTTTGGCCGAATTCACCAATTAATTTCAAATTCGGCTAAGTTTTTAACCTAATTTGGTTGTGATTCTAATTCTTTATAATTACAATTGTAACCATTTCCTCACCTTATTTTTTAACCCACCAGAAGAAACCATTTTGGGGCCTATTTGTAAATTCTCAGCGGCCCACCAAATGAACCAACAACAGTTCCTCAATTCCATTTCTTTTCCATTCCCAGCCCACTCTTTTAGCCCAGTACCCGGCCCGATTCGTTGATAAACAAAGGAGACCCATCAGAACGTTAACAACAGTGATAACAAACATTTCCAGAAGCGACAATTCAAGCGGCGTCTCCATGAGTGATTCGAAGCGGCGTCAAGACGGCGTGAACGCGACGTCAACAATTCCAACGATTCTGACTCACGAAGGCAGACAGAAAGCAGCAACAATGATACGGGGATACACGACGTCAATATGCATCCAAACCCAATACGCTGCGATTCTTGTCTCCTTCCTTAACGTCTCACTCCGATAGTACTATTCCAACAAAAAAGCACCAGAGCATGCACGGGTTTTTCATCCTTGCACCTTGAGATTGTGCCACGTAGCATTCGAAGGATGATGGGTCGATCATAGTCCTCCATCTCGCCTTCAATCCATTGAAATTGCCAGAACCATTGGGAATATGCTCTTGTTCTGGATAGAATTCCGTTTGGAATTCAAATTTTGGCCCCTTTTCTAACCCGATTTTACCCTCGTTTCCCCCCTAAATCTGCCCTAGAATTCCCTATAAATAACCCCCTCTTATTCATTGTTAATGTTGGAAAAAAGTTTGAAAAAGTTGGCAAGAATTTACAGATAGAAACAGAACGGTTTAGCAAGAGATATAGAGTGGATACATTCGAATACACCTAGAATAGAGCTCTATTCTTCTTTCTTTTTCGTGGGTTGCTGAGACTCACCGAATTTCTCGAAATCTTATTGTGGTCGTGGAAAGCTGCTCCCCTGCTCATTCTCGTCTTAGTCGCTGCTCATAACGAGGTTAATAACCCCTGACCCTTTGTATCGTTCTGAGTCCAGTAAATGTTGGGATTGAGTTACTTGCTTTGTTGGTTTTAAGATACTTTTACATGATATGTTTGAATTTAAATGAGGTTTTTAACCTTTGTCTCATTTTCTCTGAGATCGGTGGTGCGTATTTCCTTTTCGAGATGATTTAGTTCCTGTTTAAACCCATATCTCATTTCTTTATCTTCTAGTACTTGTGTTTGTTCTGCTTGCCGCCATTTTTGGTTTTCATATGTGAGCATGGTTCGAATGTGTATGTAGAGGTATTGTATGCTGGTTTCTGACTGTTGTTGCTCTTATTGTCCTAGTTTCCATAACATTTCTATGATCGGTTTCGAAATGCCCTGTTAGTCTTAGTAGGCATTTGGCCATGCGATACCATATCATGATACGAAATCGTGAGATAGAATCAGCGTTTGGACATGCAATTTTACGCTGATTCCATCTCATGATTCCATATCATGAGATGTGATTCCATATTCTTCAAAAACCATGATATGGAAATTCCATATCATGATTTGAGATATTTTTAATACAAAAATTGATCCACAAGTTTATATTTGGTTAAAACAACCCCACATTTATATCTACTAACCATTTATTTCATATGTAAATAAAATTTATAATCACATCATTACTTTTTAAAATTTATTATTCTCACCGACAAAAAAATTATTATTCTCACCAACATATAGTCACTTTAACTCACACCAATCGATTGTTGAGTAATAAATTTGTTCTCTTCATTTACTCCAACGCCTAATTTATTACTTCTACCATTTTGTATTTATTACAACTCAAAGTAACAATTTGGTTCGTCTTCTCGGTCACATGATCGAGAAATACAAGTTCAACGTGAGAAAATTATTCGTACTATGTGGGAGGATTATATTAAAGACTAGTACACTACAATTTATGTTTAATTTTTTTATCGAATTAAAGTTTGATGAATTAAAGTTAGATGAAACAGTTACTTAAGTGGAGAACAAATAACTTTGTAATAATTTATTATGTGATTTTATAATTTTTTGTTTATTTGGTAAGATTGTTTAAACAATTGAGGCTATTTTAATAGTTTTACAACTTATGAGATTCTTATGTTTATGAGAAATATACAACACAAAAATTCCATATCGCATGTCCAAACAAAACTTCAATTTCATCTCATAATTCCATATTATGGTATCATATCATGATTTCATATCATGATACCGTATCGCATGGCCAAACGGGCCCTTAGTCTATGTTTATTTGTTATGAACCTGCGTTATGGCTCCGTGTCCGACATCACATTCTTCATTCTTTCACCCCAAGTTGAAAGAATGAACCAAGACGTCAACATTTTGTGGTCGCGTGTTGTATTTTTTATCGTTCCTTAGCCTCTTTTCAATTCTTGTTTTCTTTCAACTTCTCCTATGCCTGCTTCCCTCTTGTGTTTGTTATCTCTTTAGTATATCTGTATCAGACTTTTGGTTCATAAGTTTTCTTTTTTTGTTATTCCTTTTCAAGTAGCAAGGCGTGGTGCATTAAGTCTCTTTTCCGTGGCTGTTGTTGTCTCATTAACGTGGTTTTCGAGTCCCTTGTACTATGTGTGTATTAGCTTATATTTTCCAAATTGATAGTGTGTTGGGAAAGCACGTGAGATTTAAAATGTTGCAGCATCTGATTGTTTAAATCTCTTCGAGGTAGCAGGTGTTTTCTCTTTTTTTGTGAAAAATGGGTCTATTCACTTGGTTTATGAAGAAGTGAATCAGTAATCTTATTCTTATTTGAGGGTCGCTATCTTCATCATATTAGTCCGTTTTGCTGCCCACTATACACAAAATCATTGATTGTGTTTGTAAACAAATGACTAGTTCTTCTCTCTGTTAACACTGGTAGTGCAAATCGAACGTGGATCATGGCCAAGAAATGTGTTAATCATGCTTAAAAATGATCTTATATTATTGATCTTCATTAGTATACATGACATACTTGCCTGCTATCTAATTTCTTTTGAACTGGAAGTTTTCTTTTCTTTTTTATTTATGCTAAAGACATGTTTATCCTGTATCCTCTTCCCAATATGTTATGGCAGTGCTTTCTTGGTTTATTTTTTTTATATTTGATGCCGATTAAGTCATCATTTTGTTATTATTAATTGTATAAAGTGTTGCAGCCCCTTTCTCCTTTCTCTTTTAGTATACTAATCTCTAGAGCTGTCAATACGGGCTAGCCCACCCCATCCGGGCTAACCCATACAGGCTTTGAAATTTGATGGGCCAGGTCGGGCTAGCCAATTTTTGTGTGGGACAGAAAATGGTCGGCCCAACCCATAAGTACGTGGGCTACGGGCTTTGCCTGGCCAACCCACTTTTCTTAAAAGTATATTTTTTAAAATTAAATTACAATTAAAAAAGATTATCATAAATATCGACAAACAATATTACATGGTGTTAGTGTTACTACTTGTTAATCAAATACACAAATAAAATTATCTTTATAATATTTATTAAGTTCGATTTCAACTAAAAGTATAAATAGCTAAATAGAAATATTAATCTAATTGTTTTCCAATGATCATAATAAAACACAAAAACTATGACAATATTCCATAGGCTATGGCCTATGTAGTGATTCCCTAAAAAAATTAGGGAATTTTTATTTTATGTAGTACATATTTTATAAACATAATTTGTAATTAAATTGTAATATTAATACTCTATTTTATTTTTATTTTTTAATTGTATTTATTTGGCCCACGGGCCGGCCCTATCCATATTTCTCAAGCCCCACAAATCAGTAGACTTATTAAGGCCGGGCTAAAAATCCCTTTCCTTAAATGGGCTAAAAAAATCGTAGCCCAGCTCTATCAAATCACGGGTTTGGTCAGGCCGGCCCAACGGGCCTAGCCCATATTGACGGCTCTACTAATCTCTATTCCTTTTGTCGTTGCATGTAAATCTGCCCGAGTTCACCATGAACTTCTATTTTCCTTTCCTCGCATTTCGAGAGAGCCATAAAGGCTCAAACCCTTTCTATCGAGTCAGCCGAGTCTTTGGAGTTAACATACAGGTTGAAGACGATAAAGATGGGCTGTAAATCGAACATCTCAGGTTCCGGCAAGATGAAACACATGCTGAAAAACTGAGATATAGGTTGTATATCGGCTGTATACAGCGGTATACACCAATATACATGGTGAAAATATTGAGATACAGGTCAAAAAATATCAAAATACATGAAATACAAAGCTGAAATTAGAAAGGTAGGTTTCAGAGGTCCTAAAACTGAGGCGTATATCAGTCATATATATGGTGTATACATCAGATATACACTTGGTATATATCATGATATTTGAGAATGAAAAGGGGCCCAAAGTCCCCAAAAGAATGGTCCAGCAGCTGAGCTTTGATCTAAATAGGCCCAAACCCATGTTTTTGGATAATTTTTAGTGTTAGGATAGGTTAATCAAAATTTAGAATTTTGGCCAAAGGCCCAATTTTGATATTTCATCTCTCTTGTATTTATTTGTTATTATATTGACTAACATGTTATTTGATTTTGGTTTATCTTAATTAATTTCTAAAAGAAAGTCATTTCTTATTTTTATGATGAAATAGAAATATTTCTATTTTTATTTATTACTTAGTTTGTTTTATTTTATTAGTTGTCTTGCAACACATGAGTTATTTTCCTTAAAAATACTTTTAGGTTTATTTACTTCCAAACAAAAAATGGATTTTCTTACTTACTTAATTTTTTCCAAGTTAGTCAAATATTTTAATCAAGTCGTTGGTCAACCGCACGTTAGTGGACATTTCGAGGGCCTAACACCTTCTCGAAATGTAAATTTAACCCCGAACCCTCTTTGAATTTCAAATGATTTTTAATCTGTTTAAATCTTTTGAAAATCTTAAGTTTTCTTAATTTCTTTCAAAAATTAAGTGGCGACTCTTGAAAATCGATTTTCCTTAAGAAGTTAAGTTGATTTTCGAAAACTAAAAGTCTTTTATTTCTATTTTCTTCAAAAACAGAAATGATGACTCTGCTGGGGATTTAATTAAGTTCTAACCATAATGATTTGACTATTTGACTATTTATTGATAATTGTTGAAATTGTTTATCTATGTTTTACTTGTTTAAATTGCTATAAACTGTCATTGCATTCATGGCATTTTCCAACATATATGTTTAGTATATTAAAGAACGGTTTTGCGTAATCGCAGCCGGGCTTTTTTATACTCAGCCCTTTTTCGAAATGATCGGTAATTTATTGGTTCTTCATGCGTCCAATGGTTGTCGTGAGCTCCAGCCTAAGTTGTCTGCTTGGGTTCCCGGTCTTTCAAAAGCCACTCTTAGTCAACTAGCATAGAGCGAAACCAAATCCTAGATTTAGCACATTTGAACTAAGTTGACCCTACACCCAAGGCGTATTGGGCCCATTAGAAGCCCGCCTTATGTTTGTTTGGCCCATTGGTCAATAAAAGACAATCATGTTTATGTGTTTAATTGAAGGATGTATATGTCATTTTAAACAAATCAATTATATAATGGGGGTGGGGGTAACTTACCTTTTTCTGTTTTTCTTGTAGGATCTATCCAATGTATGAGCCCTTGAGGACCCAAATGGTGACCCTACCCCGTCCTTACCTCCAAGTTTGGTGGAAGTTTATGAACAATGAAGAAAAGAAAAAGGTTCAAAGACACATAGGCCATCTCCCGTTACTAATGGAAATGGTGGCTTGTCCTGATTTGATTGGAACAATGGTATAATTTTGGGACAGTGATAACATGGTATTCTGATTCGGGAAAGTAGAACTGACTCCAACTATCGAGGAAGTGGTTGCTAGTTATGAGAGTGTAAGCATGTGCAATAAAGAGAAGCGTAAGCCCGATACTGATCTCCTTATTCCCAAAGTAAAGGACTTTAACAAAATCAAAGAAGAACTTCCACTTGTCAAAGCCGAATGGATGAACAAGCTTCCCGGGCCAAACATTCCACTTCAAAAGCTTTATTATCGATTTGGATGTACAAGAGCTTTCGAAAAGTTCAAAGAAGAATTTGACTCGGAGGAAAAATGGAAGGAAACATGTCCCCTTGATTTTGCAATATGCCTACTTGGGACAATGGTATTTCCCTAAGGCCCAAACTACACTATCCATCCAAGTGTAGTAATGGTCACTCATGCCATCTTTAATGGGGTAGGCTACGGGTTGGTAGTCAAGCACTACACTTTGGCGCCCATGATGAGACACTTGATCAAAGCCCATGATCCAGAAGAACCAGATCCCTTGAGACGACCAAACAAACTTGAAACTAACGATTGGTGGGTGAGCTTAATCATTTCCATAGAACCGGTGGTCAAGAATTCTGGTATCCAAGACTTCAGAGATTAAGCGAAGAAAATGTGCAATGGTCAATCAAAATTTTGGTGGTAACAAAACAAATGGTGATTCGAGGTGAAGGGGTCCCTTACTTGATATTTGCCAGATTGAGAGGGACTCGACCGTATGCCCCCGCTCGAGTCCTTAGACAATTGGGAGGAAAACATGAGCTTCCCCAAACCGCTGACATGAGAAAATTTACAACGGATCATGAAAATGTCCGAGTTGCTTTTTCTGAACAGATGCTTAGAATATGGAAGACTCGAAGGGTGTTGGGTGAGCCAGTGCCGAACAAATTTCAACCTGAATGTTCTAATGAGTACAAAGAATGGTTAAGGAAGAACCTCATCGGAACCATCGAGCCTGGTCCAAATATCCCTCATATTATTGCAGATGTTGGTGCTAAACATCAAGTTCGACTCCATCGACTTCAAGAGAAGTATGAGAAGAATGAGTTGGATAATCAATGCCGACATTCAGAAGACGCCAAAGCCACAGCCCAGCTGAAGCAAGAGCTGTGAAGAGCAAGAAAATGCATGTCTGAATTAGATGATAGCATGGAGAAACAGATCTAGTCTGTAGAGAGGTTCAGGTATCAGGAAGGGGCTCGGCTAGAGAGAGATCATTTGTGGGAAAACAGATACACCATATGGGAAGAAGTCAACATCGCCAAGAGAGCCAGACTTGGTGAAGGATCAGAAGCAGCTTGAAGTTCATTATCATCCCCTGCGTGGGATTGCTTTTATTTGTACTTTGTTTTGTCATTTTTCTTTCTGAACTTATTTTGATGTTTATTAAACATTTTTGAATGATATTAATAAGATATTTTGGGGATAATGAACTTAAAAAGACATATAAATCCTTCAATTCGCTAGGCCTACCCTTTAACTGTTTATGTGATATGTTGCTTTGAATGAGGAGATTTCAGCCCACCCTTTTTTTGAAAATTTTCCGAAAACCACTACAATACCAAATACAAGTCACTACCTCAATGTTCGACCAAAAAACTTTTTGAGTCTTGAGTTTCTCAGCCAAAACTAAATCCCACTACCAAATCCTAAGACATTACTCTATCATCTCAGGAAAGGTTGAATCACCACTAAGATGGAAAGAAGCCAGAATGTCGAAGTGGAGCTGACTGAGGAAGCACTGATGTTGAAACTGCACCAGGATATCCGAGAAGTCGAGGAAAGGGCAATAGAACTAGAATTCACCACCGCAGTCGCACTAGCCAAAAGTGCAGCATTAGACGTGGAGATAGCAACAAAGAAGGTAAGATTGGATATCATGGACGAAGAGCTAGCTGCTACGCTGAAGAAGAAAGAAGATGCAACACTAGAGATTCAAAGGCTATGCGAAAAATACCCTTTCCTTGATAAAGAAGTTAATGTCACCATCCCGGGAGACACTAAACCTGAAGTTGCTGAAGAAAAATCCGAGGAAGAAGTTAATTACATGAAACCTTTTTGAGGACGATTGAGAGAAGGGAACGAGAAGATCACCCTCCGGGCATATCGTTAGAACCATAGTTTGGGGGCAAAAGTCGTATTGTGTGCTCTCATTTACGAGCATCTTAAGGCTTTAGGCATCCTAAAACCCCTCGAAGGGACCACTTCCAGGTTTGAACATGAAAACGCACATAAGACATGTGCCTACCATACAGACCAAAAGGGGCACACTGTAGAGGAATGTGTGGAGCTGAAGACCGCGATCCGCGACCTGATCAACATCGGGAAAATTAGCTATATGTGGGGTCATTACACTTTCTTTACTTGTGATCAACCGGAGCCTAATATGCCGGTCACGAAGCGTAATTTGTTTCGCTGTCACTACTTCACAACTTTTGAAAGTTCGTGGCGGACTATCTACTATAAGTTGGTTCGAGGCGGGATCCTGACCCCTACCAAAAAGAAGGTCGTAATGGTCTCTGCCATTAGAGGTGAAATCTTTGAAGCTTGCCCCTATCATGGCATCGGAGATCACAACATTGAAAAGTGCCTCGTATTCTGCTATGATGTGGAGTCACTAATCAACAAGGGAAGGATCTAAGTCTAGTTTCCCCCCTCTTATTATCGTTGAAGATGCAGATAAAGGAAAGCTTCGGCTATGGAAAGAAGAAGCCTTGACAAAGGCACAGTTTATGTTTTAAGAGTTTTATTTGCGTTTTCAGTTTCCTTGTAATCCAGAAATGAATGAATGAAAACCAAAATTCCCTTTGTATTCAAACTACGTAGGGCCTGATTTCTCCTTTGGAGATACGTACAAGGCCCAGCCCCTATCCTTTTAAAAATTTTATTTTCCCCCTTTCATTCTACAAGGAAACATCGAACGATTCGCCTACAATGTACAGATCATTCCTGATCGTTATTCCTTAGAGAAGATGAAGCAGAAATTGACTGAAAGTTACAAAGAATTTGTGTATAGATGGAGAAAGGAGGCAGGTAGGGTTCGGCCTCCTATGTCCGAAAATGAGATTGTTGAAGTATTTGTGCGGGTTCAGGAGACCGAGTATTATGATAGGATCATGTTGCTCGTTGGAGCAAAGTTTGCCGAGATAGTCAAAGTTGGCGAGACTATCGAAGACGGACTAAGAACCGGGAATATTTCCCACGTTTCTGCCTCGGCCAGATCCTCGGGGTTGTTGAAGAAGAAGAGAGAAGACGTGTCTTCTATTTCTTATGCATCTGAGGGAAAGAAGCCCTCAAGAAAATCCTCATCGTACCAAGGTTGTTCTCGACCTTCACAGAGTTAGTACCCGACTTGTTATGTACAGGATGATTATCAAACCCCTCCCCCAAATTACCAAAATGCCTCTGATTTGTCCACTGATTTACCAAAATGCCTCTGAAGTCCACTGATTTGTCCCAAATATTTAGGACTATGGAGATCCTAGATGACCTGAGCGCAGATATTCCAGCTTGTGATGATGTGCCTCCGGCTACTACCGAAGATGAGATTAGGGCTGATGTTGCTACTACTGATTCTGAGGCCGAGATTGATGAGGAGCAGCTTGGTGTGTGTGAGGAGACTGTTTTTTAGGGCCTGACTGACTTAGAGGAGGCCATGGTAGATTCAGTTGTTCAGGCCTCTTTGAGGGATGTATCCATGATGGGTTCCAGTGGAGCCAAGGTTGATGACACACCGGGCACTGATGCCCCAACAGACGGAGCGACTGAGATGTAGACTTCACCCCAGGCCTAACCTGGCAGGATGATTATTTTTACATCCCTCTCTGTTGTGTCGTATTGTTTGTTGTTTTATTTAGTTGTATTTGAGGACAACTGCTTATTTTGTTGGGTGGGGTGAGGTATTTTCATTCCTACCTCTTTTGTCTGTTTTGTGAATATTAGCCCTTTTTGGTTTATATCTATATATATCTTGGTTGTTGAATTGTGTTGTGGATGTTCTTAGCTTGTGGCCCATTGTTTTGATTGAAAATGGTTTTGAACCAAATTTTAAAAAATTTGCCACCTCTTTGTGTGTGAATGTGGTTGTTCTTGTGCAAATTTAAGTGTCGATTGTGATCAATACCAATGACTTGAATGGTGATCTTAATCGAATAAGATGAATGTGCGGCTAGGATGAGGCAAAGGAAGTTACATAGGCAATATGTGAACTTTTAGCATCTTGTTGTGACTAGTCGATTGTTGATGAAGTCTCTTGTGATGGACATTGCACGCTAGCTAGAAAGTCTGAAGTCTTGTTTGATATTGGTATCAATGCCTTGTGTGGTAAGATTACTTTGAACATTGCATTTGATGACACCTAGAACTTGCCCCGTTTCTCCGATTGACTGAGTGATGCGAACAATTGAAATGATCTCAGGCAAAAAAAATTTGAAGAGTGAGCCAATTTGACATTATACCTCTTTTGTGGCCACCCTTGTGAGAAGTGTGGATCTTGTTTTGGCACCCATTGAGCCTAGCCTTTTCTTGGAAGAAACTTGAAAAATTGTGACCTCTTTTTATCCCTTCACCCTTAACTTTCATGAAGTATGGTTTGTTTGAATAGCCAACTTAGGGTGTGGTGAAAGAGAATGAAGGTCAAGAAGTATGAAAAATTCCCCCTTGATTTTGGTTTGTTTTAAAAAAAATGGAACCCGTCCATGTAAAAAAAAGAGAAAGAAAGGAGAAAAAGGAATGAAAAAAGAAGAAATAAAAGAAAAAGAACGAAAAAAGTTGTGAAATAAAGTAGTGAAAAGTGCAAAAGAAATGGGGTATCCGGTGGCTCATATGAAGTTGAATAATTGGGTGGATTATAAGCATGTTTGAAACGTTAAAGAAAAGGAGGAAAGTGATGTTCAGGCCATACTTCATGAAGGTAGAAGTCACTAAGCCTAAATGACCATATC
Organism: Solanum etuberosum; assembly: GCA_029582245.1. Taxonomy (NCBI): domain Eukaryota; kingdom Viridiplantae; phylum Streptophyta; class Magnoliopsida; order Solanales; family Solanaceae; genus Solanum; species Solanum etuberosum. Next base: position 18,113 of record JAJONR010001165.1, on the reverse strand, counting down.
TTTACACTCCGCCTCATTACAAGCCTTAAAAAGACCTTTTTGATCTTGAGTGAGCATAAATGAATGTTGATTGGAAAATAAGGGCAAGCCTATGGATGGAGTCGTGCATGTGTTCATCTTTGTGAGTGTAAGAATTGTATGTGATTCCGGAGCCTTAAATTGTTGAGAAATTTTGTGTGAATATAGAATCATCTTTGTTGTGAGGGCATTAGAATACCTTTGTTGAGCTTGAACTTACATTTGAGCAAGCATTGTGAGGTTGAGGACTCTTGATAATGGTGTGTCACAATTTGAAACTTTGAGTGTACAATTGATCATTGTATGAGTAATTTAAACCTTGTTGTGTGCATTCATTTTGAGTCTTATGCAGCACTATTTGTAGACATCCTTATTAAACTGCTGATTTTGAGTTTTACTTGAGGACAAGCAAACGTTTAAGTTGGGGGTGTTGATGAGTCTGAGATTTTGACTCATTTGGGCTTTGTTTTGATAGTTTACGTGTCCTCAAATGCCTATTTTATTCTCTAAACTGATGTTAAAGTGTTGATTTACAGCTATGAAGGCTAAAGAGCAAGACAAAGACATAATCGGACAAAAAGGAACTAAAGAGCCGAAGAAGTGAAGAAAAAGCAAGCCTGGAGATCGCAAAGACCACTCAGCGCACCGCCGAGTGGCTCTTTAGCTCACCTAAAGTTTCAACAGCCTAGCCCTGGGGAGGAACCAAGTTGGCGAAAGAAATGGGCAGTCGGCGGATCGCCGATCAGTTCCGTGATAAAAAATTGGATCGCCTAAAGTTACAGGACCTAAGATGCTGAAGGCCAATGCAAAATGGCGATGGAAGAGGACAATCGGCGGATCGCTGATCCACTCAGCGAGGCGCGATTTAATCCGCTGAGTGGACTTTCAGGCTAAATTTTGGGAAACTATAAATTGGATTTTAAATGGAATTTTCCAGGGGAAGGGACCACTAGACAAGATAGTTTTCTCTCTCAGATATTACAGTTCCCATTCTAGACTTAGAGTTTTCTCTTAATTTTTGAGTTCGAATTATATAATTTTGGAGGATTTGGAAAGTGGGTCTTTGAATTTCATCTTTGGAAAGCATTGTAAAGGCTTGGAAACTCTTACCCAGATTATGGCTAATGCATTTGGTAACCGTTTCTCTGTTTTTATGATGTGTAGCTAAAACCTCAATTCTTGGAGTGTGATCATGTGTTCATTTGTCTAATTATCTTATGGGTATTGTTGTTTGAAAATGAAATTGCTATTTTAATGTGCGTTTAATCATTAGCTGAGTTTTAATTTATGAATTGTAATTACAAATACAATTCTAATTTTGAGTTCTTATCTTGATTGAGAAAGGGGTTTTGGAACCAAAGCTTTTGATTAATGATTTCTGGGTATTGGGTCAACTTGGGTTCAGCTCGAGAGAGTGAATCTTGAATCCAATCCTACCCATATATCTCGAGAGAGTGGATGTATTAAGGTTGTGGGATGATTACCTTGTTAAGCTTGTTGATGTTCGAAATAAATCACATGAATCGTAATAGTTGTTTGAGAGAAAGCTATTACACTTAAAGTCTAGCCTACCCACAGTGTTTCAGCATCTCATTGTTAGATTTCAATTACCCATATAGCATAATTAGCTTGTAAATGATCACATCCCAAGAACTCATCTCTATATTGTCGTTTTTCCCTTATTTTCATTGTTGTTTCAGTTGTTCACTGCAAATCCAAACCCCCTTCTGACATTCTTTGTCCCCCCTTTAGATTTATTTGTATGTTTTAGTTAATTTTTATTCCAATAACCGTTTAGAACACGTTTATACTTCATAACTGAATTTTAGACACGTACCACTCCCTGTGGGTTCGACCCCTACTCTTCGTTGGGTTTTATACTGACTAACGATCGTTTACACCTAGAATTGGATGAGGTGTACTTGAGACGTTCCTCTATCATGCCTCAATGATCAAACATCCAAATACAAGTTATATTGATCCTTTGGATATAGAGGTAAAACAACAGCCTGTTCATTGTTCACATGTTGAAGCGGAACCAGATGGTTTGCCTTGGTATTTTGATATAAAGAAGTATTTGGAGACCGGAACTTATCCTGAGAATGCAACGTTCAACCAGAAGAAGTCGATACGCCGTATGGCCAACAATTTCTTTTCGAGTGGGGAAATCCTTCATAGGAGGACTCTAGATTTAGGTCTTCTCAGATGCGTTGATGCCATTGAGGCTGCAAAGCTTCTTGAACAGATACACGCTGGAGTTTGTGGTACTCAAATGAATGGGCTCACCATGGCGAGGAAGATCCTCCGAGCCGGTTATTTTTGGATGACTATGGAGCATGATTGTTGCAAATTTGTGCAGAAATATCTTAAATGTAAAGTGCATGGAGATTTGATTTGAGTACCACCTCACGAACTTAATGCTATGAGCCAGCCGCCTCTAACGTACACAGATTCATTTTGGTTGTCATTGACTACTTTACCAAGTGGGTGGAAGCAGTTTCCTATAAGTAGGTAACCAAAAAAGTAGTAGTTGATTTTGTTTGCAACAATTTGATATGTAGGTTTGGAGTACTAGATTCCATCATTATTGATAATGGAGCGAATCTCAATAGTCATTTGATGAAAGAGATATGTGAACAATTCAAGATTACTCACCGAAACTCAACCGTTTATCGTCCCCAAATGAATGGAGGTGTAGAAGCCGCCAACAAAAACATCAAGAAGATTTTGAGGAAAATGAGTGACAACCACAGAGGTTGGCATGAGATGTTGTCATATGCTTTGTTAGGTTACAGAACGACTGTCAGAACGTTAATTGGAGCTACTTCATACTTGTTAGTATATGGAACAAAAGCAGTTATACCTGCCGAAGTTGAAATACCTTCATTATGAATCATCCAGGAAGCTGAATTGAGTGATGTTGATTGGGTTTGCAAGCGGATTGATCAGTTAACATTGATTGATGAGAAGAGAATGGTTGTTGTCTGCCATGGTCAACTGTATCAACAGAGAATGATTCGTGCTTTCCACAAAAGAGTAAGAGCCAGGATATTTGAAATTGGCCAGTTGGTTCTCAAACGTATTTTCCCTCATCAGGATGAGTACAAAGGGAAATTTGCACCAAATTGGCAAGGACCCTAGATGGTTCGCAAAGTGTTATCTGGAGGTGCCTTGGTCCTGTCAGAGATGGATGGCGCCGAATGGCCAAAATCGATAAACTCAGATGCTGTCAAGATATATTATGTGTGAAGTTTTAGTTTGTATCCTTGTCTTTTCCTTGTAATTGTTCTATTTTCTTGTATTCGTTTATGTTTAGAATTTTATCCCTTGTAATGAACTACGTCTGACCTGAATTCTCAAGAATGAGATACGAAGGCGGCCTATGTCGGCCTCGGTCACCCCTTTAGCCCTTTTTAATGTTCCCTTTTGTACTTGAACTATGTTCGACCTGAATTCTCAAGAATGAGATACGTAGGTGGCCTATGTCGGCCTCGGTCGGTTCCTTGTTTAATTTTCTTATTTTTGATTAATCCTTGAGAAGGGGAACTACGTTTGACCTGATTCCTGCCTCAACGGGATACGTAGGCGCCACAACGGCTCGGTCATATCTCCCGTAAGATTTCTATTTTTCTTTACAATAGAAACTGTGATAGAATTTTTGAGAGGAACTCGAAAATTCTCAAGAAGAAAATCTCTCCAACAGGCCAAGACTGAAGTTACGTTGATAATTGTAACTGGACAGAATTTTTGAGAAGATCTCAAAAATTCTGCAATTCATTCGTCGACGATTCAAGATATGAAAAGACGGTTAACTGGGACAGAAATTTTTGAGGATGACCTCAAAAATTTCAATAGGGTTCAGCGGAAATTTAGAATAACTTTGAATACCTCAAGCATGATCAGAAGTTCAGAAGTAGCTTCAAATGATCCCCAAGTCCATTACGAGATCAGAAGTTAACCTCAACAATCTTCGACATCCCAAGAGTCAGACTGCCCAAGCATCAGGAATCTTTCCAATGACTTATCAGATAGACCTCGAAGCATCAACTCCAAAAATGTTCGTCAAGCTTGACGTGACATGACACTTGGTAGTGACCTTTTCCAAATATTACTTTTTGAAAATCTATTTTCCTTAAAACTTTTCTTGTATATTTCATTTATTTTGCATAAAAATATTTTGTCTTATCTACCAAGAAGCGGGAGATTGGAGAAATCAACCGGAGATAGCAAGACAAGGAGCAGACACCGAAGAGATCGACACAGATCAATTCATTTTCAAACTAACGTTTTTTCTGTGGATGCAGGAAAAGTTTTACGCTACTTATACCAAAGAATTGGAATATGAGTAACATTATTTCATTCAAATTCTCAGCAAGGCGAGGTCCATAGTGAACATTCAACTATGTTCAGAGATGGAACAAATGAAAACCTCGAAGAAAGCAATATTATTGTTTTCTAGCAACTAAAGATACCTGGAAGACGTATATCTACATCATATTATCAGATATGATAATATTCTTATCCTGAGAGTTATTTACATTGTATTGTCGAATGAGACGATACCGCCACCCAGAAGATCACCTACATTGCTCGGTGAAACATTATCTTCATTCAATACCGGGGAGGCATCATCTGTATCTCCGTGCATCGCGGAGAAGTCATCATTTGTTGCAGTTCTCAAAGGAGTATTAGATTCATGCATCGCAAAAAGAAGATTCATGCATCGCGGGACAGAGATTCATGCATCGCGGAAAAGAGATTCGTGCATCGTAGAAATAAAATTCATGCATCACGGAAAGAGAGTCATGCATCGCGGGAAAGAGATTCATGCATCGCAGAAATAAAATTCATGCATCTTGGAAAAAGATTCATGAATCGTAGGAAAGAGAGTCATGAATCACATGAAAGAGATTCATGCATCGCAGGAAGATTCATGTATCGCAGAAAGAAGATTCATGCATTGCGGGAAGAGTCATGCATCGCGGGAAAGAAATTCATGCATCGCAGGAAGAGTCATGCATTGCGGGAAAGAAATTCATGCATCGTGAGAAAATTATCACTAGCCGCATTTTTCAAGGAAGCATTATCTCCATACATCGCGAGGAAAACCATCAACACAATACACCAGTATATTTTATTACTTTGATATCAAAGGAAGAGTATATTAAAGAATTATATTGCAAATATGAGATACAAGCATTATTTGCTTTACGTCAAACTTGAGGAAGCTGACGTCAAATGTTCAAGGAGAGAAATTAAGTGTCAACATGGTAAAAGACGCTATCTCCCATTTGAATTACATTTTATGCTAACGAGTTTTATCTCAGTCTTTGTCGAGAGCATCCGAAAGGATGAATTCTCAAAACAAACCACAGGTGCGGACGACATCAAAAGGGATGCAACACAACGAGGAGCTTTATCTTAGCAGCGAACTGAGACATAGTCCGAAGAGGAAGGACAAACTCTTGGGACACGAGCTAAGGAGCGACTTACACCACAATCAAACCACACCCCTATCAGAAGGCATGTGGGTTTTTGTTTAGGTTTATCGGTTCAAGTTTTGCATCCGGAAGTTTTAGTTTTCACCGGAGGCATCTTTCTAATCCAAGTGACAATACACCAAGAGCTTTGAAAATTAAGTCCATGCAAGTTCTTAATTATGGGTGTGAAGCATACCACATTCATGGCTGAGAGGTTGCAAGCCTCATTTTCATACTCGAATTATTTGTCACTTTTCCAAAACCGAAGGATATCTCAGCATAAGAGACTTCATTTTCAACCGACCGAGTCGAACTACAAACAGTCTGATTCCCTGAGTTTAGGGATATGTAGGAGGGTTCAATGTTGAAAACTCGGTTATACTCCGACATTCTCTCGTAAATCTTATTCCCGAGCATTCCGTTCCTTTCATAATTCGGTATCGGGATAGCTTTTGAATCCTTTCGGAATCGTGCGTTAAATCAAGCTCATTGCACTACAAGTGGCCTGAATTCTCATATAGCCTGAGATATGTAGGAAACCCATTTAGGGGGTTCGGCCATAATTCTTAAAGTCCGTACCAAAATCCTTATTTCAAAAAATGAGACGTGGTCGGTCAAAATTGGATTCTTCAATTTCATTTTCCTCGAATTTCTTTCATCAATTCAAGTCAAACGAGGGACAGTTGTTGACATCCAATTTTGACCCTCCCCGATAGAAATTAATTTTTGAGCTTCTTAGATTCCCAAACGATTCGGAATAATTAGTTTATAAATTTCAAATATTTTTCAAGATTTTAAAGTGATTTAGTCACCTTTATAATGTTTTAGATAATAAATAGTTTTTATGTAATTGATTGTGTAATTAATACCTTTTGAATATTTGAAAATTTTACACTTTTTAAGTTAAATATTTTATTAATTTAGTTTAAATTATGTTTATATTTAAATTAATCACTTTATAATCAAATTGATTATTTTATTTCGTTAAGATTAAGAAGCTTATTAATTGATTTCTACAAATTCGTCTTATTTAGCTTTTGGTCGAATTCACCAATTAATTTCAAATTCGGCTAAGTTTTTAACATAATTTGGTTGTGATTCTAATTCTTTATAATTACAATTGTAACCATTTCCTCACCTTATTTTTTAACCCACCAAAAGAAACCATTTTGGGCCCTATTTGTAAATTCTCAGCGGCTCACCAAATGAACCAACAGCAGTTCCTCAATTCCATTTCTTTTCCATTCCCAGCCCACTCTTTTAGCCCAATACCCGGTCCAATTCGTTGATAAACAAAGGAGATCCATCAGAACGTTAACAACAGCGATAACAAACATTTCCAGAAGCAACAATTCAAGCGGCGTCTCCACGGCGTCTTTCAACTTCTCCATGTCTGCTTCCCTCTTGTGTTTGTTATCTCTTTAGATATCTGTATCATACTTTCGGTTCGTAAGTTTTCTTTTTCTGTTATTGCTTTTGAAGTAGCAAGGCGTGGTGCATTAAGTCTCTTTTCCGTGGCGGGTTTTGTCTCATTAACGTGGTTTTCGAGTCCCTTGTACTATGTGTGTGTTAGCTTATATTTTCCGAATTGATAGTGAGTTGGGAAAGCATGTGAGAGTTAAAATATTGCAGCATCTGATTGTTTAAATCTCTTCGAGGTAGCAGGTCTTTTCTTTTTTGTGAAAAATGGGTCTGTTCACTTGGTTTATGAAGAAGTGAATCAGTAATCTTATTCTTATTTGAGGGTCGTTATCTTCATCATATTAGTCCGTTTTGCTGCCCACTATACACAAAATTATTGATTGTGTTTGTGAACAAATGACTAGTTCTTCTCTCTGTTAACACCGGTAGTGCAAATCGAATGTGGCTCATGGTAGAGAAATGTGCTTATCATGCTTAAAAATGATCTTATATTATTGCTCTTCATTAGTATACATGACATATAGCCTACTATCTAATTTCTTTTGAACTGGAAGTTTTCTTTTCTTTTTTATTTATGCTAAAGATATGTTTGTCCTGTATCTTCTTCCCAATATGTTATGGCAGTACTTTCTTGGTTTTTTTTTATATTTAATGTTGATTAAGTCATCATTTTGTTATTATTAATTGTATAAAGTGTTGCAGCCCCTTTCTCCTTTCTCTTTTAGTATACTAATCTCTATTCCTTTTGTCGTTGCATGTAAATCTGCCCGAGTTCACCATGAACTCCTATTTTTCTTTCCCCGCATTTCGAGAGAGACATAAAGGCTCAAACCCTTTCTATCGAGTCAGCCGAGTCTTTGGAGTTGACATACAGGTTGAAGACGATAAAGATGGGCTGGAAATCGAACCTCTCAGGTTCTGGCAAGATGAAACACATGCTGAAAAACTAAGGTATAGGTTGTATATCGGTTGTATACAGCGGTATACACCAATATACATGGTGAAAATATTGAGATACAGGTCAAAAAATATAAAAATACATGGAATACAGGGCAGAAATTAGAAAGGCAGGTTTCGATGTCCTAAAAATGGTCCGTATATCAGTCATATACATGGTGTATACATCAGATATACACTTGGTATATATCATGACATTTGAGAATGAAAAGGGGCCCAAAGCCCCCAAAAGAATGGTCCAGCAGCTGAGCTTTGATATGAATAGGCCCAAACCCATGTTTTTGGGTAATTTTTAGTATTAGGACAGGTTAATCAAAATTTAGAATTTGGGCCAAAGGCCCAAATTTGATATTTCCTCTCTCTTGTATTTATTTGTTATTATATTGACTAACATTTTATTTGATTTCGGTTTAACTTAATTAATTCCTAAAAGAAAGTTATTTCTTATTTTTATGATCAAATCGGAATATTTTTATTTTTATTTATTACTTAGATTTATTTTATTTTATTAGTTGTCTTACAACACATGAGTTATTTTCCTTAAAAATTCTTTTAGGTTTATTTACTTCCAAACAAAAAATGGATTTTCTAACTTAATTAATTTTTTCCAAGTTAGTCAAATATTTTAGTCAAGTCATTGGTCAACCGCATGTTAGCGGACATTTCGAGGGCCTAACACCTTCTCGAAATGTAAATTGAACCCCGAACCCTCTTTGAGTTTCAAATGATTTTTAATCTGTTTGAATCTTTTAAAAATCTTAAGTTTTCTTAATTTCTTTCAAAAATTAAGTGGTAACTCTTGAAAATCGATCTTCGTTAAAAAGTTAAGTTGATTTTCAAAACCTAAAAGTCTTTTATTTCTATTTTCTTCAAAAAAACAAATGTTTGTGTGCACCTATCTCATCCTTCATCTGCAGTTCTTTTGATTCAGGATAGAACCTTTCCAAGAAGGCTTCTTTCAGTTAAGTCCAAGTCATGACTGAATCATCTGGTAGTTCATTCAGCCAATTGGTTCCCTCCCCAGTGAGAGACAATGGAAATAGTCTCAGCCTCATGGCAGTCTGACTAACCTCAGGAATTTCCTGTGATTTGCACATCGCCATTAAATTCATCAAGTGTTGGTTAGCATCATCGCCAGGTGCTCCTCTGAACATACCCTTCAAGTTCAGCAGCTGAATCATCGTGCTAGTGATCGTAAATTTCACACCTGGAGGCAATGCAGGTAGCACTATTGCTCATGTGGCTCCAGCTCCATCTAAATCTAACTCCTCTTCTTCGAACACCATAGGAGTTGGTTGTTGTGATCGACCCCTTGGAGCTAATGGTTGGCGGTGGGGAGGAGCTATCTCTTCCAATCCTTCATGTTCCCCTACCCCCCTAGGTGGGTCATTCACAACATTTCGATGCGCACCTCACACAACTGTCTCAGCCTCAAATCCCAGCCTCTGCTTTCAAGCCTCGAGTTCCTGTGCATTCACCATCTTACGGATAGTCTTTCTAAGTTCTGGATCGTAAGGAATCAATGGAGCTCCCTTACTTCTAGTATTTGGCATGCACTGGTGACTTACCTGTCAGAGACACAGACAAAGAACAAGACGTAAAATTAGGAAATATAACCACAATTCGAATAAATGCTAGTAAAATATTTCTGAATTGAAATTCCTTCTTATTGGTTTTTAATGTCAAAAAAGATACCATGACAAATTGTCTAGCTCATGCATGTACTTAAATAACCTTTCCATTTTTATCCACAGTATTCTTTCATCTCATTTTCTTAATTAGCATAAACTTCAATGCTTCTTATATATTTACATTTCCCGTTTAGTTAATTAAGCATTTGAAAATGGTAATTAAAATAAACTTGTCCATAAGCAACCAAAAGAGCTATCATCTTAATTAGTCCTTAATTACAAGTAATAGCAACCAACGTGTCATATAATTACTTCTACCACAATCTTTGCCCTTCCAATGAACACTCTATGTTGAGCACTTTGTGCGCACGAGGTAAATTAGTTGTTTTGATTTTGATGACACTATAAAATTCCCAATTATAATATTGTGCCTCTCTTTTTCAAATTTTGTTTTGCTTAGAAAGAGATATTTTACTAATTAAAAAGATGGCTATAAGGATGTGAATAGTACTTTAGTGTATTTTCTTGGTGCAATGTTTATGTTGAGTTTTGTGTTTGTTTTTGAAGCCATGTTGACAGTATTTTCAAGGTTTTATTCAGATGCAATTGCCAAGAAATTAGTTCATATAGAAAGAAATACAACAAGAATAATATCAAAACAAGAAGAAGCAGAAATAATTACAAGTAATTGCAACTTGTTGGAAGGAAGTGGGTGATTGACGATAATGTTATCGATCCTTTATATAACACAACTACTTGTCCATTTATTCGAAAGATATTTGATTGTACCAATCGACCTGATCGTCAATATCTTAAGTATAAATGGCAACTTAGTTCTTGCAATTTACCAAGGTACGTAATATGTTTGCTTTCCTAAGAATGTTGGAGATTTACTACACATAATATAATTTTCTGATGAATGGCGTTCAACAGATTAACTCTATTATTTTATCTGCTACTCTTACTTGTTCTCATCTAACTTACCTAGTTAAATAATATTATTCTAATTTACCTCTATTTAATACATGTTGGTAATAGTTTTAATTTTTTTAATCCCCAAATATATATATCATGATAGTCGATATATAACACGATTATGAAGTCATATATGAATCTTTATTCAAATAGTCGATCAAATTCACCTGTTTATTTTTTTATTTGGTATATATACAGATTAATTTTTAAAATTTTTTTGTAGGTTTGATGATAGAGAATTGTTGATGAAATACAAGGGAAAGCAAATAATGTTTATTCGGGATACTAAGTCTAAATAATTTTGAATCATTTTTATGGTTGCTTTCTGTACCTAGAATGAACTACAAGGAAAACTTAACCAACCAAAGTGTTACTGTAATTTTTTAGGTAAGTAAAATTTTCATTTATTTTAATTAAACAAGAAAAATATGTTATAGGCTATTTTAGGTTAAAAAAAATATTATATTTGTGAAAAACAAATTGTCTAAGAATGAGAAAGTCGACTAAAAGTCTATTTCATAACCGACTCTTGTTGCCGAGTAGAGGGGGCGTTCAACCACTTGATGATTAGAAGAGGGGGATTGACTGGTACCAAGCTCTCAAATAGTTTCCTTCGATCGAGCGGTCTTTCTATATTTTTGGGTTGCTTGCCCAAGACTATGTTTTTTATAGATTGAGATGGCATGTAACACCTAGGTCTTAGAAAGAGCTAATTTTAGAAAGAACTAAATTGGAAAGAGCTAAATTGAGATTTGTGCAAGTTAGACTTCAATTGTGAGTTTTGGGTCAACTTCAAACAACTATAACTTTCAGTACAGGATGAGTTAGGTAGCCCATGAGATTAAAATGAAAGATCTTTGAGTCATTTTTCCAACGTCACCGAGTTTACTAAATTTCGAGTTCGGATGAGGGAGATATGCCCGTTTTAGTTCAGCCTGTCCAGTTAAGGAAATTCATCTGAATTATGGTGGGGTATTTTGGTCTTTTTCTTACCCCACTTAATCCACACGTTTTCCCACCAAATTAGGGGTCAAAGCTGATTAAAATCAGTTTACGCTAAAGTTTAAAACGTTTGGAAAGTTAGGGCAAAGTTCAAGAGGAGAAAAAGGAGAAAAGCTTCAAGCGTTCAAGATTCTTGCGATCTTTGAGGAATTTCGCCAAGGATTTGATCCTTACGAGGTATGTAAGCTTTCATAGTGATGGGTTCGTTCACCCTCACGTCAATCATGAGTTTCATTATCAAATTCGTCCATAAAATCCGTGTATTGAAGTTCTTGATGAGTTTTCTCGAAGTTTCGTTCTTCAATCTTTATTATTGGAGTTTGATGAGTTCTTGAGGCGAGGGTTTGAGTTTGAGGGTTGTTCTTGAGGAGATTTGAGTAAATTTTTATTCACTTAAGTTGGGTATACGAATCTAAGAGAGTTAGAAAGAAATCAATTGAATCTGGTGAGTTAAGGCCAAAAATCGAGAAAAAAAATTCTTCAGAATGACCTGGGGGAGGGGTGGCGCGACGTGCCACTGATACGTCATGGAGGCTGGCGCGGCGCACCTGCAGTGCACCTGAAAAGAATTTCTGAATTTTAGGGGCTGGCGCCCCGCCCCAGGGATGCGCCAAGGTCGCCTTCCCCCGCTCTTTTTTTGTCGTTTGTTCCGTCTAAGTTCTTTTGAAACCTATCCTTGCTCTCTTCTTGATTATAACTATTCAAACTACATCTAATCATTGAGAAATCCGTATATCCAAATCATAATTCTTGAATTCACATTTTTAAATTCAAGGTAGAGTTAAGAGTAAAGTTCGTGGAGTTCTTTTGAGTCATTTTGAGAAGTCTTTTGCAAACTTTTAAAATTTGTTTTAAGACTTGAGCACTTGAGTATAGGATGAGGAGAGTTGAGTTTCATTAATTCCAAAATGAATATATGGGAACTAAGTATTTCTAAGAGTAAATGTTTTATATTTATAATGAGAGGAAACTTTGATTTCCAAATGAGTTCATGATGAGTTTTTGAGCACTCTCTTTTAAGAGAAACTTTTGAGTAATAATCTCAAAGTTTGAGGATGAAGAAATATTTTTAAACATATGAGAATGAGTTATATTTTTGGGAGTAGTATTTAGCACTGATATGGGGACGAGTTCAAACAACTCAAAGTCCTCACAAACCATGTATGCCAACATGGGTAAAAGGGGTCATACTTTTTAGATGATTCCTTATTGTTTTTAATCATAATTTAGTGGATCCACTTAGTTGAAGATGTTTTATACTCCGGCAAGGTATAGGACAGTTCTGGCAGCTTGGACGAGACTTTGTATCATCACATAGCGCATAGTGATGGTTGTCGGTTAGAGAATCTCCCAAATAAGAGTAAAAGAGTTATTATTATATTTTTAAATACATTGAGTTACTATCTACTGCTTTAAAAACTTTCTTTATAATGCATCTTTATTGTTGCTTTTATATTGAACTGAGTTGAGTATTTCTGAGTTTGAGTATCTTTGAGTATCCTTGAGTTGAGTTGAGTTGAGTTGAGTTGAGATGAGATGAGGTGAGTATGTTCTTCCTTTTTTATCAGTTCATGCTTATATCTGTGCTTTAGAGTTTCCCTTTGCATGCTCTTACATTCCATGTACTGACGTCATTTGACCTGCATCTTTCGTGATGCAGATACAGATAACAGGGTCATTAACAGGCGCTCCGTTGATACCACTTGCAGTTTCAGAGTTGCTTTGGTGAGCCTCCATGCTTCGGAGGGTTCCACATTTACTTTCAGTCGTATTAGGATGTCGTGGGTCTTTTTCCGACTTCCATCATAGTTGTTAGAGGCTTCATAGACAGTAGTGTTTTGAGGAGTCTTTTTATTTCCATTGTTAAATGTTTAAGACTTGAGTTGCCTTCTTATGGCTAGTTGAATATTTTTAAATATTCTGAGTTATGTATTTGAGACATTTGAGTTAAGTCTTTACTTTTAAGTTCATCTGATGTTGAGTAAGTCTTCCGCTGAATATTAAGCCAGGCCAAGGGTTCACTTGGGGACCAGTAATGGTTCTCGAGTGCCGGCCATGTCTAGGGTGTAGGCTAGGAGCATGACATGACACTATTAAAAAAAAAGTGAATACCGACCTAAAAATTACTGATTTCAAATGGAAGTTGGAAATTTCCAACCTCCAGAGGTCGGTATTGTTAAAAAGAATAAAAAAAACTTCATAAAACCGACTGCAAGGAGTCGGTTTTTATGCAAGAAAAAGCAGAAAAATCAAATACCGACCTTTGGAGGTTGGAATTTTTCCCAGAAAAAATGAATTACAATAAAAATCGACCTTCTGATGTCGGTATTAAATAAATAAATAACAATATTTTATTTTTTATCAATGAAATATAAAAAAAATTGAGAAATATTTTGAATAAATTTTATTTAAATCGTCTTACGGAGGACGATTTTGTGTAAAATAAAAAACAAAAAAAATTATAAAACCGACATTTGGAAGCCGGTAAAATTAAATAGTATTTAATTAAATCAATTTTCATTAAAATATTTATTTAGTGACTTCCAAAAGTCAATACTTTTATTTTTATTCATTATTTTTATCAAAATTGACCTAAAGTGATCGGTAATACTTAGCAAATTAAGAATAAAATATAATCTTATCTGAATTTAAAATGTAAAAAATTAATAAACTGATATTTTCAATTATCTTTAAATAAATCGTCCTCTGAATGACAGTTTTATATAAATTAAAAAATACATTAATATAAATACCGACTCCTGATGTCAGTATTATTCAATTTAATGTGATTATTTTTTATTTATTTTAATTTAATGTAATACCGACCTCATGAGGTCAGTATTTTTTATTTAATATAATTACTTTTAATAAAAGCGACATCCGGAGGTTGTTTTTTTTTAAAAATATTTCTATTAATCATAATTTTGCTATTGTGCATAACACTAAATTTTTATCTTACTCCTACAATTAATTGTTTAAAAAAGTGTAACAACTTTGTATACTTTTATAAAAAAAAAAAGTTAAAATTCATGGAATAGACAAAAAAGCATCAATAATCAATATTTAGAGTATGAAACTTTAATTAGGAGATAATTATATATTTCTAGAGTAAAGTACAAATTCTATCAGTCCGTCGTCAAATCATGAACTTAATATCTCATGTAATTATGTAGAGGTGAAGAGCAACCATAAAATCCATCCGAGTATGAAATGCGAGATGATACTCGTAGAAATGTCATAGCAAATTAAATTTTATATTTATAATTAATTGTTTAATTATTTGTACGTATAACCTTCAATGTCTTATCTCATTTTATGAAATAGACAATAGAACATCGAAAAGTACTGTACAAAGCAAGTTCTATCAAGATTTTTACATTCGATCTTGGATGAATGTCAAGTGTAGTGATCATATCGTTGGCAATGAAAGGTAAAGGATGATTCATCGGATTATGAAATACGTTGATTTTATACTCGTCGAATATATATATATCGAATTGTATCAAAGTTTATACGCCCGAACTTAAAATGGATCTCTCGTGTAGTGATGTCGTACGCAAAAGATAAAATATTAATCGATTGAAAATGTATGAAATATGTTGATTGTAGAAGATTATATATACTCGTCGAGTAGTTTAACAAATCAAGTCCTATATATTAATAGTTCAATACACTATCAATTAAAGAAATACCGATCATCAATTCAAGGAGATCTATATATTAAATTTGATATTGATAAAACTCTGTTGATCGATAAAATTAAATTTATATATATATATGTGTGTGTAATTTTAATTAATAAAATCGACCTCAAGAGGTCAGTTTTTATTAAAATAAATTAATAAATACCTATATTTAAATTATTATTTTATTTAAATAATATCGACTCCATGATGACAGTATTTATTAAGTATTTTTAAATATAGATAATTATTTTAAAAGATACCGACATCCTGTGGTCGATAAATTATCACTTCTTTTAAAACTAGATAAACCATGGCCCGTGCTAAGCACGGGCCCAACACTTGTGCTAGCTGCTTCCAAATTGTTGCACTATAAACTGTTATCAGTAATATGAAAATGATTTTGAAAATCATGACGCTTGAGATGAACAACTCGGAGGTTGTTTGGACCATTGTTGTAAGTTACACTCTCATCTAAATTTATCTCGCACAACAATCTTCACATCGATGCATGAACAACATTAGGAAGACTTGATGTGTGACGTGACAAATAAAAACTTACAAAGTCTTCTATATACATAGTATCTGAAAAAAAATATAGATTATTTGAATCTTCAAATACATCTTGATTGATCAATACAAATGAGCTGGAGATATACCCTCCATCTCAGTAGCCAATGTTTGTTATTTCACAAATCAAATCTTTTGAGGAGTTTTGAAGTACCTTCAAAGATCCAAGAAACAATAATTCAATCAACTAAAAAGTATAAATTGAGTGATTGCAAACATGGATATCAGAGAGTTATTAAGTTAAAAGAGACATTTGTTTCCTCTATTGCACATACATTTTGCAGGAGAAAATTTAATGGATAGACCCTTGTACTATAGTTGATGACAAATTGGCAGCTTTTTTATTTAAAAAAGAGAAAAGGCATAAATTCACCCCTGAAGTTGTACCGAAAAGTCAGTTACACGCTTAAACTATTGAGGCGACCTACTACACACTTATACTACTCAGAAGTGAATTTAATACCACCCTCAAAGCTGACATGGAAATAAGATTAAATAAAAAATAAAAAGAGCGCATTTGAGTAAAAAAAAGACAATTTTTTCCCACCCCCACCCTTCTCCTTCACGTTACCCTATATTTCTTCTTCCTCCATTTTTTCTTATCACAAACATTCTTTTTGCTATGGCTAATGTGAAAAATATTTTTTTTCATGATAAGTTTCCAAGTGAAAATAGAAAACAACATTGCAGGATAAAAATTCATCGCAAAGATCGCAAAGTTGTTCAATTAATTAGGTTCACTGTTCGAAATAATTTCCGGCGAGACATCTAAAATTAGTAAATCGTTACTATTTCCACATCAAATTCGTCAAGTCAAGAACGAATTATTCAAGTTATTTTTGTGTTTTTTTGTTGATTGTGAGCATTTGAAATAAGAAAATTTTTAGATCTTACTTTTTTGTGTAAAAAGTTTCTGGGTTTTTGCACAAAAATAATTTTTTTAATGTATGTTCATAGATCTTTCTTCTCTCTAAGAAAAAACCACTCTATATTTTCTTCAAATTCAATAATAGTAAATTGAGCACTAATTTTTAATTGTCTGACTAAAATCTTTGCAAATAAATATTGCAAGTTTTCACAATTCTTCTCTTCGAGCTTGAATGAAATTTGTATATTGTGATAAATTTTTGTGGTGGGTTTGGTGATGAGTGAAAAATTAGTGGTGGTATGACTTTTAATTTGAATAATGACAATGAAACTTGTGATTTTGATGTGGATGGTGAATTTATGGTTATGATTGTGATGAATTTCAATGATAGTGATATGATTCTGATGGTGGATTTAGTTAAATTTATGAAGTTTGTTATTGATTTTTTATGATGGCAATTATTGTGGGAAGATTTCGGTGGTGAATTTGATTATGGGTGGTGAAATTTATGGTGGTGGAGAAGTGAATCTGATGATAATAGCAACAATGGTAGTGATTTAATGATGGGTTTGATGGTGTATAGGGAAGAAGAAGAAGAAATTGGGTGACATGGATTTTTTTTTTTTTAAAAATCTGACATAATTATTGATATGGCAGTGACATGGTGATGACGTGACGCGAGTGTGAAACATTTTCTCATTATGTGACTGGTTGTATGTGTGTCAGGGTTGAAATAAATTCACTTTTAAGTAATTTAGGTGTGTAATAGATCGTCACAATAGTATAAGTGTGTAACTGACTTTTCGTGACAAGTTCATGGAGAGATTTATGCCTTTTTCCTTTTAAAAAAAAGCAGTAAAAGAATTTGATGTAATTAAGAAACATATTTATAAATGGCTATTTTTACAATAACTTTTTCAAACCATACAATCCTACAAGGTGTGGGACATAGGAAAAGCTGAAAAATAGGATGGCCATTTTTTTATCTGGATGTAGCTTGCAGATACACTCTTCACATGGAGCATCTCATGAAAGATATTTTTGTTACCATGTTCACCTCAAACTCATGCCACTTGTTCCAGAAATCAGGGTCAGATCTAAGCTCTGCGAATTGAGATGAGTGCTTGTATAGTGCACGAACATGATCAATCTCTCTTAGGTTCTTCTCAAGTTCAGCATACTTTAAGCACATTTAGAAGCCCAAACTCAATTACTTGTTCATATATCTTTCGTGTTCTTGGAACACTAAATATTTCAGCTGCCACAAGCTATTTAGATCTCACACATAACCAATTTCTCACTCGCTGGAACAACTTTTGTAACTTGATCATATTTCCTCATAGCCCGCTTCAAAAGACCATAGTCAAGAGGAGGAAGAGGAGGAGGAAGAGGAGGAGGAAGAGGAAGAGGAAGAGGAAGAAGAGGAGGAAGAAGAGGAGGAGGAAGAAGAAGAGGAGGAGGAAGAAGAGGAAGAAGAGGAAGAGGAAGAGGAGGAAGAGGAAGAGGA